>BMAO01025977.1:0-15562 GCA_019973975.1 Trichonephila clavata
GGGACACTTAGGCAAAAGAATAAAAAAGGGGCTTATAATTGTTTAAAAAATGGTAACGTAAGCAATTTTATTAATCGATTAATAATCTTAAACAGTACAGTATCCATTTGTTATGACATTGAATAAATATAAATTATTCTTGAAAGTACTTTCCAAGTTGCAAAATGAAAAAAGGATGTACTCTTATAAGTGTTAATGAATATATATATATAAATTCATTTTTTAAATAAGTGGAAGAAATTCATAATTTGAAAAAAATGACTTTTAAATGCCAAAAAACGATAAAATTTCATAAATATATAGCCCTAATCTGAAGGGCATTATGATACAAAAAGTTAACAATATAAATAAAAATAGTCAGTAAACACTTCGAAATTACCTTAAAACAACACAATCAAAGTAGCATTATTTATAAATCAGTAACATTTCTGCATTAAGTTATCAGTTCATTTCACTGTATTCCATACATCGTAATTAAGAAATATTAAATAGTGCCGGGAAAAAATTGCTTGTGTGTCTCTGATATTTTCTGAGTTTTTAGGTCTGGCTTAATTTTATAGATATGAGCCCTGATGATGCCTAGTATACTGGAAGAAAGGATCTATTACACGATTAATTAATTTGAAATAGAGAATTATACGCAATGTTTGTAGAACTTAAAACTTTCAAAATGCTAGAAAAAGCATAAAAATACTTTTATGACGAGTTTATAGTTGAAGCAAATTAAAAATACTTGAAGTATAGATTTAAAAGAGTTCTGTTTTTTAAAGAAACGGAACTCTTTGATTGCATGATTTCTGAAATCTCTTCGAATGAAAATAAGAGAAGATATAGTAAATAACGGAATATTTGGAATATTTTTGTCGAATAGTTTATTTCCTTTACCACATTGCATAGGCATGCAAAATATTTTGCATCTATATCAAAAAGTTCTTCCTTTTTTCTAATAGATGTGATTCAACTCAATTTCAATTTTTTAAATGTAAATAGATTTTGTCATTTATAACTTATTTACTTGCGAAAAATTTCAAATAGCTGTTTTTTTAATTTCTTTTCTCCATGAATTAAAATGACTAATCGCTATGAATGAATAAATTAATAAATATTTTTTCGTACTGTGCGTGCAATCACTTACTCTTTAAAAGTCTATTTTGGAAACTATTTATGATATTAAATTTTTATCTAACGAAATACTGAAATAATACATGTAATTTGTTCGAAAGATATTCTACATTACTTAAAAGCTTCAAAAATATTAAATATTAAATAATTTAAAGTTCAAAAAGAGGACAAACGTAAATAAAATAAAAAGTTCCACGCAGAATGAACACTTTAGCTAACAGCGGATATATATAACACACATACAAACCGATGTGCAAAAATTAAGGAGCAAATGCATTTTAGTAGATTTTCCAAAAACTACTGAATCAGTTAACTAAGAATTGGAGAACACTAGGAAGAAGGCTGGCCTCGAAAGGCTTTTGAGAAGGCCAAGTCCACCCTGGGCTGTCGAGCGCCACTGAGGAAGGAAGGACTGAACCAGTTCACGTGAAATTTAGTAGAAAATACTTGCAAAAATATTACTAAAAAGATTGTTATAGAAAATAATGGTACTCGCTCATGATCATGGTTTATGCCAGTGCTTCTCAAACTTTCAATGCTTGCAACCCAATTTTCAATAATTTTCAGCGCCCCCCCCTCCTTTCATCTATACAATATGTACTATGACGCTAAAGCTACAATACGATTTTAATTATAAACAATACAAATTATGAAGACAAGTATTAAATTTTGTATATGACAAGCCTAGTAAAAGTCACTAATGATTGTTCTTAATTTAGTATTGATAAACTAATAATGTTTGTGGGAAATACATTGTACAGTACTTATACATTATGAATGTATTATATCAGTGTTTGTAAACGTGTCAGAATGTATTTTGTTTCGCTTCCTTCAGTAAATTAATAAATTTTTTTAATAAGCTTTTATTTTCGACTTTTCTCGATATGCTCGCTCTCCCTAGGGATCACGCCCCACAGTTTGAGAAACACTGGTTTATGCCCATGAAACAATGACAGTCAAGAGGATGCACTTAGATGGCCCTTGTAGACCATTTTTTATGGGGCATGATAATTCCTGAAAGTATTGCAACTCTCACATAAATTCTCATGCTGGTTATGAAATCTTCGGATAAACTTAATTCTTCCATAAAGGTACTTTTTAGGTCCGAGAACGATCTGGGAGGGAGCTACCGAACTGAAATTGCTCAGAAGGAACATCTCAGACATCCTCTACGAAATTCAGATCTGGGATCTTACAGATATTTCTTCAGAATATCCTATATTTCGAGTATTCGTGGACCAGTTGTCATGTGTAAACAAGAGTTAGCATCTATGAAAATAAACTGTATATAAACTGTCCCTCTGAAAAGCCTTACACAGGGCTATAGAATTTATTTTGTAATATGATGAATAAGAAAAAAAAGAGAGATTTTAATTATTTCAATTCCTTTTAGTTTAAAAAAAATACTGATAATATGATATAAATTTAAATTTGGAGATTATAGAATACAGGCATTCTTAAGCTTTAATTTCATCTTAAAATACAGGATCTATCTTAAGTCTTTCAAAAATTATCTTGTGGGTAACAGAAGGAAAGCTATTTTAGTTTTTGTTATTTTTGTATCATATTTTATACTGTTTCAAAAAGTACAATAATCCCATAGCTTTTATTTTAAACTTTGTACTTTGCTGCACGAACTGTAAAAAATCATATTAAAAGGAGAAGAATTTACTGGTTTATAAGAAATCAAGAAAGTACGTCAGAATGTGCAATTTCAAAACTCCGCAAGGTACTATCCCCCATAAGTAAAAAATTATGTACACAACTCTCATTTCTCGTATGGGTGGACGTCACACAGATCTAAGTGGTTTACTGCAATATTTACACAGTGGTATAAGCAACGTCTCAGGAATAAATTTTGTCACAGTTCCTTCTTCAATTAAATTACGTAAATTAATAGTGGGCCTCTTGAAAGATTTGACGCTTCAAATCCCACTGCATTACTAACAGCTTATGCAACTGAATCTTCTACTTCAAATGAGGTAACACTCGAAATTGATTCACTTTCTGGTTCAATAACTGAATCAATTTGTACACAAAAAACATTCAGTTGAGCAGAAGAACTAGATAAAGTTATCAAAGAGGGATATGCACCAAAGCAGCCCATTAGATTTGAGACACTGTCATCAAAAATTTAAGAAGAAATTCCTTTTTTTTGAAAACGAAGGAAGATGTGATGACTACCTGGAAAGAACATTGCTACTAGTGTAGAATCTGAATGAGTATTTTCTTCGGCAGGACTATTGTAACAAAAATAAGAACCGTTTGGACAATGAAACATTGTCAAGCTTTTTACTTTCAAAGCTTATTGTGAAAATACAGGGGAGAAATTTTTTTTAACTTTCATTATGTACTATTTTTATTAGTTTTTAATGATGAATTAAGTTTTGTTTTGATTTGTTTCAATAAACAATAATATTAAACCAATATTTTTAATTATGCACACACACACACATTATTATTATTATTATTATTATTATTATTTTTGTAATTTAAATTAAGTTAATGTGATAGTATTTTTCATTTATCGCCCAATCCTAATTCCAGGATTTGGATAATGTGATCCCGAAATCCCGGATTGAACACGGGATTGCAAACCTAAAACGCATATCCAAGCAAATCATTTTCTTGATTGTGCTGCCATCTTGTACGGAAACATAAAACTATCATTTTATGTTTCCGTACTAGAACTGGAGAACATTTCACCTTATAATTCGGTTATACAAGACCGATATTCTGTTCCTAAAGCTGTTTCACTTGTTATCAATAATCCTATCAAATTAGTACTTTCATATTTAAGGCAAATATCAGCATTTAAGTTCTGTATTTAATGAAAAAAAAATCTGCTTTCATCCTCAAAATTCTAAATCAGAAATTTTTTTCCAAAATTTCTATAGCAAAGTTAAGAGCTCCAAATGAGTGACATCAAGTTTACAAGTACAAATAGATGTCTGCAGTTTTTCTATGATGAAATAAACAGTATTAATTAAAAATATTAAAAATGAGTTTTTAATAATCTAAAAAATAATATCTTCTGAAATAATCAAATTTATATTGTAATTAAATAAAATTGATGTAAATATAAAATATCTTATTAAAATTTATAAGCATATATATATGAACATTCCTGTTTAAAATAAAGAAATAAAATAAATATAGAAGTTTTTGTGGTATTGTAAAATCGAAGTTAAAATATGAAAATAGTCTGTAATTCAGAGACTAATTGTAAGATTACTTGTTCACAATTAATACAGATTGTTAATTTGGAGAAACTTGAATGAGTACCTTAAAATCCTTTTCGAATCATTGGTATCATTTTGGAGCTGTTAAATTGTTATGATAGCTACGGCAGAAATTTTCTTAAGATATTTTTAATAATCATTAAATTTTAATAAAAATATTTCCTGCATCTATCTGCTGTAAAATAAAACTAAAATTAACACAAAATGCTTCTTAAATTTAAAAAAAAAAATTAAACTGGCATAATGCCAACAAAAACAGATGAATGGTGTGGGGGGGGAATAAATATATGACTTATTAGAAAAAATTTTTAACTTTTTTGTAGCTATTTATAAGTATTTATGATTGCCGCAACTGCAAAGTAAATAAAATACTTTTTTTACAGTTTTATATGCATGATGAAAACAAATAAGTAAATTTTAATCACAATATTTGTTATACATTTCCTATAACGTCAATTTAAAATATTATTCGACATATAAATAACTAGTTAAGAATTTATTAATAAGATTAAATGCAGCAGTATGGCTGACGACTACAATGTTGTTTTAGAATGCATCCTGCAATTATGCTTTTATTTCAGTTTAGAATTTAAAATGAAAATAAATAAGTACCTCAAATATATATTCAATTTAAACGAGAAACTATTATTTTAGTTACTGAGATTATATTTGTTCGATATATATTTAAGTGTGATTCAAAGAATCATATTCTTGAAAAAATACATCATAAACCTTTATCAAGTGTACCATTTAGTTATGAATGGTAGATAAAAGAAAAGAAACAAAAATAGAGAATTATGTATTATTAATCTCCTCATTTTATTTTGACGGGGGAAAAAACCGTCTGATTTTTGTTTCTTTTTTAAATATATTTTGTATATATTCGGTAACTCAACAATGATTTGTGTTAATAATGTAAATCTCGATTTATTATTTGTAAAAATCTATTTCAAGAAGCTCTGATATAATTAGACGTATACTCCTTTAATAGTGTTTGCATGGTTTTGCATTGTTACCTAAGTAAGGCTAACAGATGGCGCTACAAAACCTGATTGACTCAGTCTAAAGAAATACATGTGTTAATGTTTATAAAATGCTAACTCTCACTATAAAATTACCAAATACATATTTTGAAGACTAAAGACTTTTTGAAGAATTTCCTTTTTTCAAAAATAAATTCTGAATTTAGTGAAAGTTTTACAAATATAGGCGCTTGGAATTTCGATCAGAAAAAAATTCTCAATTACCTCATTTGATAAAAACTCACAGCGTGTATTACAAGCTTCTTTTCTTATTTAACATTTATACATTTACTGGGAAACGTATTTAGTGAAATCTCACCATTTCTCAACATCCACGCTTATTTATTGTAGTTCTTGCGCGCAGTATAGTTAGTACTCATACTTCTATCAATAAAAAAAATAATATTTTTTAAAATTTTTCTGTTAATATTTTAGTTACGTTTATAATGACACAAACATGTTATAGTTTTGAATACTAATATATTTGGAGAAATAGTTACTTTTTAGATGCATTTTTCTATAAGCCCCTAATCAGCACATAATAATGAAATCTCAATGGCTTTTTATTGTGCAATCATAAATAGATTATTATTTACACCAAAGTGACCAACTTTGCTCATTTAGGGATTTTTGCATTTATTTTTAGAAACCCACACTTCTTTTAAATCCTGTATTTTGAAAGTATTCCAGTACATTATTTGTACTAATAAAGATATAAAAACTATTACTTGACCTACATAAAAATTTTCTAAATTTTATGCGTGCGTGTGTGAATAATTATTTATTGAATTACATTTATACAGACTGCACGTTTTCTATTTACCAAACGAAAGTTTGGGAATTTTTCTGAAAGCAAACAAAAGTGATTCAGCATAGTTTTAGCGAGTTTATTTGGAAAAGAAAACGATATTTACTTACTAACTACTCATATTTAATACGAGTTTTAGATTCTAAAGAGGAAAATCCCTTTCAAAGAGTATAAAGCAGGGGTCGGCAACCTTTTAGCTGTGGCGTGCCAAACTAATCTACAAATAGGATTCAGCGTGCCACAGAGTATGGCATTTCTTAAACAATTCGATTCTCGCGATAATACAGGCAGAGTTAGAGGTAAATAATATAAATTTACAGCTTTATCATATATCAATTTGCATCATTTGAAGATATTTAAAAACATAAAAATAAACAGCATAAAATATAACTATTTCTCCTACAAAAGTAAAAATAATTAAAATTGTATTAATTAATTAATATCACGTATGTTTAAGCACATTGAAAAATAAGAAACGGAATATAAAATATAAGTATTTCTCTTGGTTATAGAATAGAATGATAAATAAAAATTTTAATGCAAACCGCTCTACTTCCATTCGCAAAATCAGGAGTATAATTTATGACTTAATTTTTGACACCATTCTGAGCATTCAGTTGTTATTCAATTTTCGTGGACTTGAAATATTTTTTTATGGGGAAATATTTTTTACTTAGATTTTTAGAACTAAAAGCGGAAAGACAAAGAGTACATGCAATTTTCTCTCTTCAAACAATTAAATCTCTCCAACAATGACATTCGATAATTTATGAAACAGTTGTTAATTTATCTTTAGAATTTCTTCTAGATTTTTTCGTAATTCTGTAAATGTTGATAATGCTGAAGATTTTTGTCAAATAAGATCCATTACAAATTTATCAACTTCCATCCATTCAGAAATTGACAAATTTGTGAAATAATGGCAAAGTGCCACTGATAATTGTACCACGTGCCACCTGTGGCACACGTGCCATAGGTTGCCGACCCCTGGTATAAAGTATTATTATTGAATGAAATAATGAGGAATTTTTTTCTGTTTGTTTGCTTTAATTTTAAATTAATATTACTCTTTCACACATATGTGACTTTAAAATTTAAACTTATATTCATTATATATTGCTAACGTAAAAATACAATAAAAGTTCATTTTTTGGAATGTAATAATATAAACGGTTCAAAAAACCCCTAAAAATCTGAAGTAATTTCTAAAAAAAAATTTCATTTGTTATTACTGGCAATAAAGTACATTTTTCTATGATTTAATGCACTATCAATAATGTAGAATTTTCTGTTGGTATAGGTAGACGAAGTGCAATAACAAAGCACATTGATATTAATAGACAATTAAAATCCCTTGTCTTCAACAGCCAAATTAACTACATTTTTAAAACTGATACTTTTGAAAAGAAGAAACAAGTAATTACTAAAGATACTGTTCGCTTCTTATGCAATAATTCATAATCAGAGTCTTAGAAATATGTATTATTATAGCAACTTACTTGAGATGGTAGGTGAATTGGCAAATGGCTGGGAAAAACCAGGGGTGTTTTGGGGGTAAAGGTCAGCCATAACCAGTTTCAAATTCAGATTTATTATTCCACTAACTTAAATCTAACAACTAAAGGTAGGAAATGCACAACGCCACTAATTAGAAGAGCAATCACACACGGCTAAAGGATACTTAATATATGAGTATAATCTACTTCACTTACACTTGGGACTCTTTGGACTTCTACTGTATAATTTCCCGTGATTCTCTTATTTGTTGTAAGACCTCCAGTCGTAATCAATGAACTCAGCCTAATAACTTATTCGCCAATTAGCAATAATTGACCATCCAGAGACTACTCATTGGCTAACTTCGCGTACCTAACTGTCCACACTTAAATGTAACAACTCATTTGAATGATTCAAGTCTTCTTCTTCGGGAGAAAGTTTTCAATAGCACTTAAGAGTTAAAAAGAAATAAATTTACCCCAAGAGTATTAGTTGAAGGTTCGCGGATAGACCTGTTACACTATGATACCAAACTATTCAATAAAATCTCACAATTCTTTTACGAGAACTACATAAGTCTATAATAACTGGGATGCTTAATAAATTTTACAAAAAAAAGTATTAATCCTCGATGGTTTAAAATATGTATAATTTGTAATTCTTTTTGTCATATGTGTTGAATTAATACACAGAAAAAAAATTCAACTATACCCAGTTTTAATTAAATATCTTGATATTAATAATGACATCCACCTTAAGATTTTCAATTTACAGTATATAAATTTTATCAAATCGTTAGTTTCGTGTTACATGAAAAAGTAGTTTGGATTCAAACATTGTTACGCTACTGGTAGAAGATACGAATACAAATAATTTTGGGGGCATTAAATGTAAATAATACACATGGAAAATTAAAAGATGTACTCCAGAGAAATATTTGGAGGATTGCTTGCATCTTATCAAATGCTTTCAATACGGCTTCTTGTTCTATAGATCAATTGAAGAAGAGATCATAATTATAACCATGTATTTATATTGATTTGGAAATTTCACTCTGTTTGCTTTTCTACTGAAATTATATTGAGGCTGGAAAGAGAGAGAGAGAGATAGAAAAGAGAAGGAAAAAGCCCAAAGAGAAGTTACTCTTTCAATAATAGGAAATAAACGTTAGTAACTTTTTTTTAATTTATAATTTGCAGATTATGAACAGTTACAGCAAATATAAAGAAAAAAAGAAAACAGAATAGAACAAAATAAAAGCTAAAACAGAGATCGTCAATCTAACACATCTCTAGCATGTTAGTTAACTTGGCCTTAGAATTTGAGATAAATTTGGTCTCAGATATTGACAAAGAGCCAAATTTGGCGAGAAAAAAGAAGCTTCTTGAAAAATGCCTTATGTTAATTATTTGAAGAGAAAGCCTTAGAACAGGGGTGGCTAACCCAAATGACCTTGCGGGCCACTTCGGAAAAACGTTGTTATACCGAGGGCCGCGTATAAAATTATATAAACTTATGTTAGATTTGCATCTATTGTAAACATTCATTGGAGTGAATATTTCAAACAAATTGATGTATTATTAATAATCAAAACGCCCAAGGACCCGTTTCAAACGTCAAAACGCCCACGGAATCCTTTTTCAAGTCAAAACTTTCCCAAGGACCCCTAGTGAAAAGGTCACATAAATGCACAGCATAAAAATAAAAATAAAATTTTTTTAAAAAATACCTTTGTTGAAGAATATATAACTTTTCCTGAAAATATAATAAAAAAATTAATGACTTGGTTGAACTTCATGGATGTTATGAGTGCATTTATCTATCTTAATGTTTGTGAGTAGCACAACTGTGCAAATCCCCACAAGCATTAATTTTTAATCGGTTTTTTTTTTTTTTGTGATGAGGTTTATAACGGAACTGAATCTACGTTCTACCAAACTGGAAGACGGGAAAGTAGTCAACAACTTCTGTACAATAACCCACAATGCAGGATATAAAATTGGGATCTGTTTTTGTAACCAGAATTTGTGGTATCCTTGTTCAAACATTGGTTTAAGTTCATCATTTGTGGACATTTCAATAAGATGCTTCTGTATTAATATGGATGCATCTGTGTTTGGGATATGAGTTAGTTCACACGCAAAAGGGTTCAACACCCAGTCGGGAGTGAATTATAGTTATTTTTTTAAATTTTCATAAAAATAAAATGGTTAAATTTTCTTTATTTTATATTAAACCTTGCGTGGACCCCCTGACGTTATTCAGGGACCTCAAATCAATTTTAATTTTCCACGGAGCCCCTGAATAATATCGGAGACCCCTGGGTGTCCGTAAAGACTACTTTGGGAATCATTGTCCGAGAAAGTTCTTCATGGTCTTGTAAGGACGAAACACGGAAGCAACAACAAAGGAAGTCAAAGCTTGAGAGTGACTGAGCGTTTTCATTGTTCCAATGTGATAACGTAAATACTGATTTGTATTGCTATGTAAACACTAAATTCGTGCTGTTGTGGATTTTACATATGTTAATTGTTTCTTGTTATTTAAAAATGCGTTGTAATAACTGGATACTTCCAAAGTACTTTATGAGAACCTGTCGGTTTATATTACGTGGACTTTTCCTATATTTGAGAGACGTTCCGCCATGTAACAATAATTTAGTAGCTTCACTGGTATTCCAGTTTACAAAGTATTGAATTAGACTGAATTGAACTTTTCATTTAGTCTCGTTCCCAACAACTGATAAAGAGACCGATGCTGAATATAAAAAAATTATCGGTTATTCAAAAGTGAGGCGACTTGCTTTGATTCCAGCAATAGAGCGCATTTTACATAATTACATAACCCAACACTTTTAAAAGCATTCTTTGAAAACTATACATCAGAACTAAGGACTGCAATATCGGACCATAAGTTCAATACCGGTACTCAGTATTTTTTTAGATCTTAATACCGGGATACCGGTTTTAATACCCCGGTCGTAGAAATTTTAGACAAAAAATTAAACACATGTATTTTTTTGTTTTGTTTTATTTGCAGTTTTATTAGAGAGTGTAAATACCACAACTAATAATTTCTAACTTATAAATTATAACAGTATATAAAGAATCCCAAAAAAAGTAAAGGAACATATTATTTATTTAAATCACACTATTCAGTCTGTGTAATATTACAAATGTTTGAAATGTGATCTTAAGAAACGTGATGCATCAACTGTACTGAATGATACGCATATACAATGTAAATAACAAACTCAGCAATTTAAAAAATATCGAAATATTACGCACTTTCTTCACAACTACAACCTTGTTACGAACAACTACAACCTTTTCACAGATACGAATATCAGACTACTAATCCTGCGCGTGTGCAGGATCGTTCTGAGCTGTAACAGGATAGTTTTGGAGCGCTTCCTTTTATGATTCACATATTTTATCACTTCTTTTGATAGTACGATGCAACTTTATATTCCCAGTCAAATTAATTTCACCCGTTAGGGAGACATAAAAAAAAACGTATACTATTTTTCTATGTTGGCTATCCCTGAACATATAGTAGAGACAATTTTAAAAATTTCTAGCAAATACCGAAAAAAAAAGATATTTAAACTTGTGAATACCGCTAGTACAAAATTATACAAATGGTTCAAAATATCGGTATTCGGTATTGCAGTCCCTAATCAGAACTTGTATTCTATTCCGTCCTCAGACAGGTATCATTTTTTCATAAAACTACTGTAGAAATTGACAAAAATTCGGTCACGGAAATAAATAGTATTTTAAAAGATTTTATTTTACAATACTGAACGACCTATGAGGTTGTTCTTTAATTAATTAATTCTCAAGAATAATTCTTAAGAATAAACTAACATTTTTGAAATATATTCTAAACTCGTTATTAAAAAAAATAATTCTAAAGAATAAACTAACAATTTTGGAGTATTTTAAGTCTGTGATTAAAAATAAATTTAAATAAGAAATGAAAAAAATTGTAAAATTTGTTATGAATACATTGAGGAATATGGTCGGTCAGCCTCACTAAGCTAAATTGCTTGAAGTAGGCTCTTTCAAAAGGCAAAATTGAATGGGATATTTCTCCGACAACCGTATTCATCATTAAAGAGTTGAAAGTTGTTATTTCATTGATGATATTTTTCTGTGGAGGAAATTCGAAGAGTAATTATGCATTTAAAAGAAGAAATAGATATGGATGAAAAAGTGAGCGTAGAGACAGAAAGTGGGTAGAATCATTTTCACCTTTTCAAACAAGAATCGTAACACACACGTAGAAAAATTAAAATTAGGGATTGAATGCGCTTATATTGCTCTAAAACAAATACTGTAGAAAGGTGATGGTCACTTGATAATGATGAGTGAAGCAGTGAAAGACATAACGGTTAACCCAGACCCAAAGTTTTTACGGTTAAACCCAACATGCAGAATGTAAATTGCTCAGATATCAGGGCGTTCGTTTTGTCGTAAAAAAAAACAAAAAAAAAAAACTCGGAATTACGCAAAAAAGATAAATAAATAAATAAAAATAAATTTTGTGACAAAAAATATAATTTTAAAAATTTAGAATTACATGAATTTAAAATACTAGACTCACTATTAATTTCTATTTGGTTTTAAAGATATGATCAAATAAAAAAGACTCGGGGGAGGAGATTAGAATTCCAAAGAAATTATAAAATTAAATTTCTGATCCTTTCAATACAAAAAAAAAAGAATAGTTGATCAAATTATTTGCACAGAATATTTAAATTTTTAAAAAAGTTTACCTATTGTTGTTGTTGTGTGTTTAATCCTGGGATTCATATGAGACCAGAGATGGAGGAACAGAAACATTCAACACAAACACTGAATATAGACATTTTATAACAAACGATGATCCCAGCAAACAGAAGGGGTGCGTTGCTTTCTATTCGAGGTGGGAATCCATTTCAGGCGAAAGTCTGACTTCTTTTCCCGAGTGAGTGATTATTAACGTCTTACTGTTCAGCTACACAAGAGCTTTTGGCGACGGACCGCATAAATTTGAACCATGGTCAAGTGACGCGGACGACCCCTGAGCTGGCACCCCCCTCTCCTAACTATCACACCACACCAACGGGAGGACGTTTCAGCTTTCGACAGATTTAACGTGCATCGCTGCCCTACACGGTGGGTCTTCAGTGGTACTGGGATCGAACTTCTGACATGCTAGCCACGATCCGATGCCTAGACCACTTGGCAACCACGGCCACCTTCTTTTCCCGAAGATACATCCATGCCTTATTCGGGATTCAAACCCGAGCCCACTCGGTTGCAAGCCGAGGGTTATATCCACCATAATTGCTGGGTGGTAGTTTACTTATTCCTCTGGTTTAATAACAAAGAGTTAATCCTGTAGCGTCGGCTTATTTAGGGTTTGCAATCCCGGGTTCCCCCAGTGGCTTTCTCAAATCCCGGGATTTAATTTTGGTCTGAATTATATTTTTTTGTACTGTATACGTTTAATGTCACTTTTTTTCGTGTTGAACCTTGAAGGGTTCGAGGCGTGTGTGTATGTTAAACCATGAAATTTGATATTTGTTTTCTCTTATTTTCTTTGTAACTTTCTCCCTATCGGGAGTGGGGTCAGAAAACGGACATTTCTCCCATCCTCGGGATGTCCGGTGCCAGCTTACTTGGACAGAGGCAATTAGAATTGTTGGAAGATTTCTAGTAGGATTTTTAGTCCCGGGATTCCAGGATTCCGAAAACCCGGGATCCCAGTTTTTTTTCCAATCCCGGGATTTAATTTTTGTCTAAATTATGTTAAAAAACATTTTTCTCATAAAAATTTTCAAAGAATTTTATTCTTCAAAAAATTATATATATATATATTTTTTATGAAATATGTAAGTAGAATTTTTTTTGTGCAATTATAAGTGTGCTATAGGTAAAAATATATATGTATATGCACAACTCTCATGTCTCTTATGAGAGAATGTCACACAGATCTAAGTAGCTCACTGCAATGTTTACACAATAATATAAGCAACATCTCAAAAATATATTTTGTCATGGTTCCTTCTTCAATTAAGTGCCGTTAATTAACAGTGGACCTAATTGGAACACTTGAGACACTTCAAATCCCATTGCGTTAATAACAGCTCATGCAACTCTGGATCTTCAATTTCAAATGAGATAACACTTGAAATTGATTCACATTCAGATTCAATAACTGGATCAATTTATGTACCAGAACCATTAAGTGTAGCATAAGAACGACACTCATGTCGATAAATTAAGGATAATGAAGTTCAGGCAAAGAAAGAGACAGAAGCAAAACAAATTTGACTTACGTATTTGTAAAGTCTATTTATTAAACAAAAGGTAAAGAGCAAAAAAGATGCTATATGTTTGTCATAATTAATAAAAATTGCGATTTTTACTCCCTGGAGCAATTTCAAAAAAGTAGAGTATGTCTCCCGGACGATGCAATACAGGCCTTACAACGTCTAAGCATGCTGAGTATCAAATTATCAATCTGATCTTGGGGAATAATACACCACTCATCAAGCAATGCCCTCCGAGGCTCCGGTAGACAGATGGGAGGAGGTTGACGGGCTGCAATTCGTCGGCCAAGCATATCCCACACATGCTGTATTGGATTCAAGTCCGGTGAGTATGCTGGTCAATCCATACGTGTGATATCCTCCGATTGAAGGCATTCGCCTACAATGTTTGCACGGTGAGGACGGGCGTTGTCATCCATAAACAGAAATTCAGCACCCATGGCGCCCCGAAACAAATGTACATGTTGTTCCAGAATGACATCCCGATAGAAAGATGTCTGTCATCGTTACACTCTGAACATGCAGGTCAGTTCTAAAACCAAGAATAATTCCTCCCCAAACGAGCCATCCTGCACCACCGTAACGGTGTCGTTCAATGGAGTTCTCTTGGTGGTAACGGGTACCTGGCGCTCTCCATATGAAAGTCCGGCGAGAATCAGACTGCAAACTAAACCTGGACTCGTCGGAAAACATCACACAAGACCACTGTTGCGGTGTCCACAATGCATGCTCTCTACTCTAGGTTAATCGCCGGCGACAGTGAGTTGCGGTAAGGGGAACACATCTGACAGGCCTATGGGCATATAGACCAATATGCCCTAAGCGTCTGTACACGCTCTGCCTTGAAACTGTCGTACCGGTAGCTGAAGAGAGCTGACGAGACAGGTATGATGCTGTGCTCCGTCTGTTTCTTTTGACAGTAACTGCCAAATACCGGTCGTCATTCGACGTTGTAACTCGGGGGCGACCTGTGCTGTAACATCTACTCACATTACCATCATCTTGGAATCGTTGCCAAAGCCTGGAGATCACACGCTGGGCGATTCCAAGTTCCTCGGATACTTCTAGCTGGGTACGTCCACATTCCAGTCGTCCGATAATTCTACCACGTAAAAAATCATCCAAATGCTTCCTTTGTGCCATAACTATGCGGTTATTGCACTGAAAGGCTTTTAAAGCGCTTGTGAACAATTTTACTTCTTTGCCACCATTCCTTATATACCCTTCTCTTACACTCTCGTCATTGTGACGTGCCATCCGCGCCATCTGGTGGTTTCCTGTAATTTGCAATTCTTCTTCAAGATGTGTCTGATAATTCTACAGGTGAATTTTTTATTTTAGAGTCGAATTTCTGTGTGATTCTGAATTATCCTTAATTTATGGACATGAGTGTAAATAAAGTTATCAAAGAGGTATTTGTGCCAATTTAATCTATTAGATTTGAGACACTGTCATCAAAAATTCAAAAAGAAAGTTTCTTATTTTAAAATGGAGGGAGACCGTGGTGACGACCTGAAAAGACATACTCCTATTTAATGACGATAATACC
>BMAO01025978.1:0-23227 GCA_019973975.1 Trichonephila clavata
TCTCACACTTTGTATATTTATTCATATACATCTTGTTAAAATTTTCAATCATTTATAAAATACTTTTTATCCATACACAAAGTTCTAATACATTTTTAAAAATTTGTAGTGGATAACACTTGATTTTAAACACAGTTTTTTCAAATATTAATTCATTAATTCTATTTAATTAATGAATTAGTTAAATAGAATTAATGTCTGTATTGTCTCTGTTGCGCAATGGATAAAATGAATTGGACTTCTGATCCAAAGATCGTGGGTTCGAATCTCACCTTGTAAAGCCTAATTTCTGAGAATGTGATTTCTTTTTTCTATACTATTATTGGAATAATTTAATTTAATTAATTAATAAATAATAATAAACAAAATATGTGTGTAAAATTCCAGCACCGTATATAGAAAGGAAAATAGAAATTTGCTAGGAAAATCGCTTTTTATTTTGCCCTTTAATAATATGATTCTGTTATATGTATAGAAATATTTATATTATAATTGTAATTATTTCATAAAAGTAAATAAAAATATAATTTTTCTTTGTTGACCTAAGAAGGAATTGATTTTAAATTTTTTTTTTATATATTACTTGGTTTTTTTCTTCTTTTTTTAAAGGAACCCATTTTAAAAATATGATTTGTTCATATTACTAAAAGTGTGAGGTTGCATTTTTTATTCCTTTTGATTTTTCGTCTTTTTAGCGCGTTTTTCACGTAGTGTAAAAAAAGCGCTATTAGGACGCAAATTTCGTCTTCGTTCCATATTTTGTCGTACCTTTTTCTCAGCCAATAAACAACCCATTGGCCTCTGGTTTTCGGCATTTGGTCGCATTTGTGCCCTAGACGAGCCGAATCATATTTAAATTTAATAATTTTTAAATTAAAATTTTTTTAAAAAAAATATAGTACTACTTTCTGTGAGTAAAAAGTTCATTAGTTGCAATATTGTAAAATACAACATGTGAAATACGCGCTAAAATTACTTGGCCATGCCAATGATTGATATCTTGTTTTTTCCAAAGGAGTGAAAGAGTTAAATATTATGTGCATACTTCAAATTTGTAAAATTCAATGTGAATTTGTTATAGAACACTTTACTTACATGGTACGAGTTAATACTAAATTCTTTTTTGTTTTAAATATCTGAAACATGTTCTATTTTGCACACAAATTAATGATTTACTGAATAAATAAACGGGATCTTATAAACTTGTGTGTATAAATTGTTGTTTGATTTTCAGATAACATACTGTGTAAATATTTCATAGCTCTTTGTAGGTGTTAATCATACGCTGGAATTTCATATGTTCAGCTTTATTTTTAATTTATTAATTCGTGCTTTTATTAAATGATCGTTAATTTATTCGATGAATTTATGTACATAAATGTATAAGGGATTGATATTGTACTAATGTGGCTAACTTATTTCTGACCAATACTGTTTGGTTGCATTTCTATTTTTTCTTTGCTTCTTTAGAATTAAAGCTCTATTTATAGTGTGTATTATTATCATTTATTATATATTTTATGTATGAGTGTTGTTTTCACTGGAATATTACATGTTACTGGAGCATCTTAATAAGATAATTACGGTAGTTCCATATTTTATTAATGAACACACATAAAGTGACAAAGCCCCAACACACAAAGACAATGGACAAAAGCGTTCTTATTTGCATTCTGCAGACTCAGCATTTATATCTGTTGAAGGGAAAGCGTTCAGAACCGTAGGATTTCCCTTAATAAAAATTTTTAATGGTCAGAGTAAGTGATTGATGTAATATTGTATCACCATATATTGAAATGCGCTATCGTGGTAGTTTTGGATTTGATAAAGTTGGGGCTAAAGATATTGCTCGCTTTAGGTAGCAAAACTAAAAACTAATTATCACATTCAAAGAGCGCGCGTTTTATAGTTTAAAATCATCATGAGTAAAATAAAGTTTCCCGATAGGAAATTTAAATGGAGAGTGGTTATACACACATTTATAAATTTGTACAAATATTTTTTTCAAAAAGGTTACATTTTTTTCATTCCTACAAGTAAAGAGCAATTTGAAAGAAGAATATTCGGAAATACAGCCGACTCTCGAAAATTCGAAGTTCGAATTATCAAGAGGGTAGAAGAAAATTCCCAAAAATACACGAAGAGAATTTTTTTCTAACACATTTAAATTTGAAACTATGTTATAAAACAACAATTGTTGACACATGTATAAAATTATTTTAAAGTATTTTAAAAAGTTTATATTGTACAGTATAAATATTTTACAGAAGTTAAAAGTCCTGTATTAAATCCATTCAATGTATTCATACACAATCTACGCATCTCTCTTCACAATAGCGGACTATCTTTTCTGAACACATATAAATGACTGACAAAATGTACCGTTGCTCCATTGTCCACTTAATTGACCACAGATGGTCATCAAAGAGATTACGTTACAGGGGAGACAAGCAGAGACAACACAAAACATATAAACTCCGACTTGTTTGTTACAGAACTCTACATGATAGTGAGTGTTCGAATTGTCGAGAGTTTTAAAAGATAACTTCGAATTATCGCGTGTTGTAGTCTGGCCAGTCAGAGATTTTACTTTAAAATATTGAGTGTACCAAAACGTATTGTTTTAGTTCGAAATATTAAGAGTTTTTCAAGGGACTGAGCATATACTTCGAATTATCGAGAGGTTCGTATTATCGAAGGTTTGAATTATCGAGAGTCGACTGTATATAAAAGAATAATTACATATTTGTGCGTTAATCACTTCCATAAAAAATAATAATTATAAAGTTTGAAAGAGAAAATGGTCATTTAATTATAAACATAGATTTATTATTTTTTTTATATCTCTTAGCGATCGTGATGCTCGCGCAATGGCACGGTGTCTTCATCTGGCAGAAAGGGAAAGAGCGTTTGTGCGAAGAATGATGCCACGAGAACAAAGTTCTGAAGAGGAATATAGAACTGACTCTGAATAAAAGTGTCAAACTCTCCTTCCTTTGAACAATTATGCATCAATCATTTTTGTTGGATTAATGTATAAAGAGAATCACATTGTAAAATTGATCATCTATCTCTCTTTTTTCAAGTTTTGCTTTAAGCAGCAAAGGCTCTTAGTTGTAAATAAATGTTTTATACATTTTTGTGTACTCTTAGTATATTTGGTTTGTTTCTTCTTTCTGTCCAATTGTTTTCACGTTTGTTTTGCCCATTGTTTACTAATAATTGATGAAATGAATTTCGTTTGCAACACTGCCGTTAATATATTTTAATGTTATTTTGAAAATTTTAGTAATGCTATACATTTTGGAAAACATTCCAATTTTTTGTAGTTTGGATTTTAAGTGCATCATCTAAGCCAAGTGATGTCCTTTTTAAAATTTGTTTCAATTTATATTATTATTATTTTTCTTTTTTTGTATTATTACACAATTTATATGATATAAAAAACTTGTCGCGAGATTTACCTGTGTAGATAAACAAGTAAAATAAATAACTTGACCTGACTGATTTTAATTTTCAAAAATTTCAAACTAAGTAAATAAGAGTACTTAAATCTTCGACAAGCTTTTATATCATATAAATTGTGTAATGACGTTATAAGCTGATAGTAAAAAAAGTTTTAAAGGAAAAGTTTATTTTATTCTTTTTAGCGCTTTTAAATAAAAGCTTGTTTTTAAAAAAAATGTTTACTTTTAATTTATATTTATTATAAATTAAGTAAATTCTTTGTATTCGAATTCTAATAATTTCTTTCTTTAGAATAATTATTTATTCTTTCGAAATACTTCTTTCTACAGGTTTCGTTAATATCTGCATTTGAAATTTATTATCAAAATATTTCGGAGATTTCATAGCAGATCAAAGGTAGATTTTGAAATTTATGTTTGCCTTGCAAAATTAGTATAATTTTGCAAGGGAGTATGGATGAAAATATATTTATTATTTTAAACCATTTTCAGTTTTATTAATAATTACATGGCATACATTTTTAATACAAATTCAAAAGTTTAAAAATCTAAAAATGTTTGAGTCAATGCTGAATTGGGAATGGAAAGAAAAAAAACGGTATTCCCCTTATTTTATATAATAATTATTTTAAAAAAAATTGTTTTTAAATTTTTTTAAATTTTGATGTATTTTCGGGAATGAATTTTCTTTTTTGTTGAACCTTGAAGGTTCAAGGCCGGCAGTATATCTTAAATCATGAAATTTGATATATTTATACAATCTTCTGTAACTTTCTCCTCCATCTCGGATTGGGGTCACAACGGACATTCCGGACACCCATAGCATGTCCGGTGTCAGCTAACCGAAGGGGGAGACAGAGGTAATAAAAAATTTTGGAAGATAGCGACCCTCAGGAGATGTTTTATTTTTCACTCTTGAATAGTTACCTGAAGTTGAAACAAACTCTCTTCTGATCTCTACCATCAACAAACTCTGTTTCAAAGAAATTGCCTGTTGAAATTGCACAACTCAATCTTTTAAAATTAGCTCGTTTGAAATAGCAACAGGTAATTATGTTTTTAATTTCGAATTATTTATTATTTTTAAGACTTAAAATAATATACAAATACAGAAATACCTCCTGTAAGGTACACATTCGAATAAGGCACAATTAATGTTGCTTCCGGTCTCTGAATATGGACCTTATGTATTTACTTGTTATTAAGGAACATTCTATTTAAGTGATACTAAAAAAAGTTTCTTATTCACTCTTTGTAAAATTTTTAAGATTTTAAAGACAAGTTTGTGCTTTTCTTTAAATAAATTAAATATAATGTTGTCCTAATGAATCAATGTAATTTAACAGAGGAAAGGAACAGAGAAATAAAAAAATTACAACATTGTTTGCTCTACGCTTCCATTTAGAGACAAAACAGAATATGTAATAAAGTGATTGCACCTCTTGGGAATGCGTTTTCTCTATGGGCTTACATAAAAAATAAAAATGCTGGCTTAGGATGACACCATGCACTGGGTTTCAAAAAGATTCGTACAAAGCAATATTTTAAATAAAATTCTATAAGTACAAGATTTTATTACTCATTTAAAACATTTATACAGTAATTAAACTTTTTCTATTAAGAATTTTTATTTTTCATGAACTTCAAATTTAAAAAAACCTGTGACTAAGGTATTTATTTGTATATCATTTATTTGAAGATTAATACTACTTGAATTTCTAATTAAACTAATTTGTTTAGCATTAAAGGACAAAATACCTAATACCTAGTCTGGGGGGTTTAAATTTCTGGCTCTTGGACATATTGTGTCAAACACAAGGTTCCTTATTCGAAGGTACTAATATATGTTACAGCTTCCACTACTAGAACGAGACGTGCATTACTGCTCCCAGTATTAAAAAAAATGCAATTTGTCTTGTTTAGTGTAAACTTTTTATTTTTTTCCTGAATCATCGATTATGAATAATTTTTCGGAATCATTATGTTATGTCAATATAGCACGTGTTTATAGATGGGTTATTTCTCTCTCTCTCTCTTTTTATACATCAAGAGAAATTTAGCAATATTATTTTGCAATTATATATATATGCTTCTTAGTAATTGTGTTATTGCTGATCAAGTATTGAAAAGGCATTTCTTAAAAATTCTTTTCGGTTATTTAAAGTTTGTGAGTTAGGTTAGCAATAGGTGAGTTGTTTCAATGTTTTCTTTCTTTTTTACGCTTAAGAGAGATAAATTTAGTAAAATTATTATAAATATATCTTCAAATAAGATTGCACGAACATATATTAATATTTAAATGTTATGGAAAACATCTCGAAGTGACATTTTTTGAGGAAGCTAAAAGAAGAATTTTATTGGACTGAGAAAAGTGGGGATTTTTTTATTGTTATAATATGAAAATACTCAAACTCGAAAACTGTTTAAGATCGTGGAGCGAATTAAAGACTAGGCTAAAAAAAAACTGTACTATTGACGCGGAACAACAAAATGTATACAAACGAGAGAAAAAGAGATGGTGTGCGTCATCATTGAAAGAATGATTGCTGAAGTACAATTTTTAACCAGTCAAAATTTGTCATTCAGAGGAACTAGTACTAAGTTAAAATAATGGTAATTTTTAGGCCATTAGATAATGGCCAAATTTGATTCGGTTATTTCAGAACACCTTAATAGTGTCAGTGAATGCAAAAATAACAAAACACGTATTCCACACTACTTAAGGCAGTATTTACAAAATGAAATAATTAATATTTTAGCCTTATCTACTCGTAATGAAATAAAACGCATTGTGTTAAAAGTCAAATATTACATTATAATTCTTGATTCTACACCAGATATTAGTCAGACAGAAAAAATAAAGTTTGTAATTTGGTGTGTGAGCACTTCTGAGATGGTATATAAGGTATGTAGTTTATAATTCTTTCTAAGAGTTTTTAGGAATCTGACTCTAAAAAGGCTTTCAGATATGGACACATTCTCTATTGAATCCAAAATCTTTGAAAAATTGATTTCACACCTAAAATATTTTGACAGATTTGCTTCTAAGAATGCCACAAAAATTATTTGATAGTTTATTATTAAGTAGCCTTTGTAGAATGACCGATTTATATACTTTTCGTTTCACGAAATCTATTCTTTAGTACTTTTTTTATTAGATTATATCTTCTGAATAAATACTGTTTCGTTTTTATAATTATAAAATGTCTATTTTTATTTCCAAAGTAATGTTTTTGCTAATTTATTATTTCGTTAAAAGTATTTTGTAGCAACCATAACCTATTAGTTGACCAAAAAAAAAAAAAAGATAATAAAGTTTTGCACTTATAATTTTATCTTAGCATTTCTATATATTAATGTTTTACTTTTTACTCTTATACAGGTAGATGAGTTTATAACACAATGTATAAGTATTAAGTAATTAAAAATATAAGTATTTTAATAAGTAATTAACAATATAAGTATTTGCAATAAATAATTAAAAATATAAGTATTTGCAATAAATAATTAAAAATATAAGTATTTGCAATTTTTAAAAATATAAGTGTTAGTCAAAATCTGAAAAATTCTCCAGAGGGGCGGCACATTTGATCTTCGCACGAGGGCAGCCGTTTAGGATCGGCCCTGGGTTAGGTTGAAGCGAGCGAACTATTTTTTCTGGTGTAAGAATATCTTTGTGATACGCCTACGCATTCTCTCTCTCTCTCTCTCTCTTATATATATATATATATATACTAGCTGTTACCCGCCCGCTTCACTGGGTATTTCATGATGTTTTATAAATTTTTACTGCTTATATATATGTGTATAAATTATTGATATATAAGTCCTAGCATTAAGAATTCGATTGAATTGAAAAATATACTTATACCTGTAACTGTCACCTGTTGATAAAAAAAAGAGCAGAACTCATCTAATTTGTATTTTCTAAAAATCTCTAAAATTGAAGCATAGAATGATGTTTGCTCTTTCGTAACTCAAAAACCAAGTGGATTCCCGCAAAACCAATTTTCGGTGGATCTCTACTCCGTAAATTGAACATTCAAGCCAAATTTCAAGTCTAAATCTAACAGAAAAACACAAAAGTTTTACTATCAATATCCCCGTAATCCCGTTGAGAACCGTTTTCCAAAATTACCGCTCTTAGCGGATTTCAATTCAACAAAAGAAAAATGCAAACCAAATTTCATTATTATAGTCCTTGTAGCTCGAAAAAAGTAATTTTTTTTGTCAATACGTCCCAGTAACACCCTGCAACCCCCCAGAACTTGATTTGCTTAAAATGTATTCTTAGTGGATCCCTATTCAACAAAAGAAACATGCTTAATAAATTTCAAGTATATGGGTCTAACAATTAAAAGCAGGAATTTTTTTCTGTAACTCCTCTTGACCCCTCGCAAACATCTTTAGGGGTCAATTTTTATTTTACTCTTTGTTAGAGGAACTCTATTTCATGAAAGGAACATGCCTACCAATTTTCAAGCAGGATGATCAAGTAGTTTAAAAATGGAAATATTTATCGATTACCCCTCTTAATCTCCCGAAATTAAACATGGTAGTTGATATTCGCGAAACCCATTTTGTAGCGGTTCTCTACTTTACGAAAGGAATCTGCTTATCAAATTTCAAGACTGTACGTCTAACAGTTTAAAAATGGGGAATTTGTCTATAACGCCACTTGAGTCCCCGCAACGCCACTTCTTGGTCTGTTTTCACAAAACCCATTTTTTAGGGGAATTGCACTCTATGAAAGGAATCTGCTTATCAAAATTTGAAGACTGTGCGTCCAATTAATTAAAAATGCAAAAAAATTATCAATAACGCCCCTTGAACCCCCGCAACACATTTCTAGGGGTCGATTTTCACAAAACACATTTTGCAGTGTATTTCTATCCTATGAGAGGTATCTGCTAACCAAATTTCAAGACTGTGAGTCTAATAGTTTAAAAAAAGAAATAATTATTTATATCTGCCCTTAACCCCCCTGCAACATCCCTTGGGGGTCAATTTTCTCCAAACCCGTTTTGTAGCGGATATTTACTCCATGAAAGAAACATTCCTACCAATTTTCAAGCAGGTAGGTCAAATAGTTTAAAAACGAAAATATTTATCTCTTACGCCACTTATTCCCCTGCAACGCCACTTATAGGTCTGTTTTCACAAAACCTTCTTATAGCTGATCTCTACTCTATGAAAGAAATCTCTTTATCAAATATAAAGACTGTGCGTCTAATAGTTTAAAAATAGAAATAATTATCTATAACGCCTCTTAAGTCCCCTCAACGCCACTTGGGGGCAATTTTCACGAAACCCATTTTTAGCGTATCTCTACCCTATGAGAGGAATCTGCTTACTAAGTTTCAAGATTGTACGTCTAATAACTTAAAAATAGGAATTTATAACGCCCCTTAATCGCCCGCCCCCGCAACACCCCTTGGGGGTCAATTTTCCCAAAACCCATTTTGTAGCGGATATTTACTCCAGGAAAGAAACTTACCTACCAATTTTCAAGTAGGTAGGTGAAGTAGTTTAAAAACGGATATATTTATCTATTACGCCCCTTAATCCCCCGCAACGCCACTTAGAAGTCTGTTTTCACAACCCGTTTTGTAACTGATCATTATTCTACGAAAGGAATCTATATATCAAATTTAAAGATAGTGCGTCAAATAGTTTAAAAATGGAAATAATTATCTATAACGCCCCCTAAGCCCCTGCAACGCCACTTGGGGGTCGATTTTCAGCAAACTCATTTTGTAGCGGATCTCTACTCTCTGAAAGGAATCCGTTTACCCAATTTCAAGATTGTACATCAAGTAGTTTAAACATGGAAACAATTATTATTAAAGCCCTTAACCCCCCGTAACGCCCCTTGCGTTTCGAATTTCGAAAAATCCTTTCTTAGCTGATGTCTACTCTATCAAAGGAACATGTCTACCAAATTTCAAGTCTGTAGGTTGAATAGTTCCAGAGATATCGTGATTAGTCAGTCAGTCAGTCAGTCAGTGTGAGTCGCTTTTCTCCTTTATATATATATATATATATATATATATATATATGTGGTGTTATGACACGGAGTTCTAGGGGTATTCACAATGAACTACACTGTTTTTAACTAATACTAACGTTTAATGTGGACAATTACAGTACTACACTTTACTATACAGATATATTATTGACAGCGTTTCGATCACTTCTCGTATTCAACAATAGTTTCTCAGAGTCTCTTCACTTAACAATTATCACACCACGGTTCACAACGGTGTATGGCATTCAGATGATGGATGTGTCACCTTCACGTGACTGTCCTTCTAGCATCGGGCCACTTGGTCCCTACACGGCCAGTTAGATCCCGGTTGCTTTCCTTTTTTCTTAGCAGCGTTGGCTCTGACCTCCTCGTCGAGACCTCTCGCTCGCTCATCCCTCTCTAATCCGTTTGCTCGCTGGTGGCTCGCGTCGCCAGCGCCCTCTATAGTGCCGTCTATGTGGAAATCCCACATATATATATATATATATATATAGCAGTAAATAATTCAAAAGAAGACTAATAAATCCGAAGCATCCTAAGATCAGACCGGAAGAACCAAGAACATGGAACCATGACAAACCTAAAAGAAATGTAGCTAGAGGGGAAAACTATTATGATTTCTCGAGCTGTCACTGGTTTAGGACAGTGAAACAGGATTAAACAATGTTTTGTGAGATCTCAACCTTCTCCTGCAGATATATATATATATATATATATATATATATATATATATATATATATATTTCCCGCTTAATCCAACGCACTTCTTCTACGGGGATTACACGATCTACACGCTGTGTGCTATGAACTTTATTTATGCTGTGTGCAGTATTCTTAATCGTTTTATTTAATTGTCCGTAATAAAGTGTGCTGTCCAGAAGAGGTCTGAAGAATTATTTTACAAAAAGAACAACAGATTTTTTTGATATTAAACTAAAAAGTTATTTAATAAAAATGTAATAATATTTCCCCAATGAATAAAGAAAGATAAATTCTCATGAGGAACCTCGTTATTTTCTAGGAAAATGGAAATACAATATTTTCTGTGTCCAAAACAAGAATAAAATATGCTTGATATCTAAAAACTCTTTTCAGTTGCTAAGGAATGTAATCTTAAAAGGCATTATGACACAAATCATGTTCAAAAACTAGGACCAATACTTTGGACAATTTCGTGAAGACAAGTCCAAATTAAGATCAATTCTTCAAACATAATAAAGTGTACTTATTAAATTTGTTGCAGGCTATTCAGATGCTGCAAAAATATATTATCATATATAATCACGCAAGCAGATTGAAATCACATTTACTGAAAGGAAATTTATAAGTGAATGTTTGTTTAAAACAGCTGAAATATTATGTCCAACACAAACAAATGAAATTAAAAGTGTAAGTTTAAATCGAAATATTGCAGCTAGCAGAGTTGACGAAATATTCGAGAATTTGAGAAATCAGCATAATTCAATGATATCAACATTTGAAGCTTACTTTATTGCAATATCGATGAAAGGGTGGCGTGGCTACAGCGGACATGGTTGGAGCGGACACATAATATTACGTGGGCTGAGCGGACACTTTGAAACTCATCGTGGTTTCAGCGGACACATCCCCCCCCCCCATCTTAGAACAGATTCGATTACCGAATTACAAGGATAAATGTATTTTTGCCAATGAAATTTAATTACTTGTTTTAAATTGTTAAGATGTTATAGTGGGATACATTTTAAATATAGCGAAATGTAATAGAAATAAAATCTTTCAGAGAAATATTTAAAAATTAATAGTAAGTTCCAATATAATGAAGGGTATGAACGAATTTCAGGAATTTTGTGGAAAACTGTATATTAGAGTCAAAAAAATATTAGAACAGGTGTAGTTGCCATAAAATTAATTAGTTTCATTAATGTAAGTCAGAGGCGGATTAAACGGGTGTCGGACCTGGTGGCCGCCAGGGGCCCCAAACTTGACGAGTGCAAAGGCCAGCGACAAACCAACCACGCCACCTTGGAACAAGAAATGAAAAGAAAACAACGATACAATGAAAACCTCGCTAGAAATTTATCGAGATGTAAAAGAAATTCTAATGTACAAAAACTGTGGAGGCTGGGTCCTACCTCGGACCCCGCTCACTCTGCTCGGCGCGTCTCTAAGTGTGGGAGGAAACATATCATCACCAACAAAAGCCATATTAACAAATATATTTATTCAAGACTGACGAACACTTAAACAATCACAAGTTCAACTATAAGAAGAAACCCAGGAGTGATTCCCTAAAACGTCGATTAATCCTAATACTCAATTCAAAGTAATCTCGACTACCAGAAATAGACAAGGAGAACGATCACTAACTAACCTCAGGTCGGTACTCAATTTATTATCTTAATCTTCAATCCAATAATTTATTCTTATAATGTATTCTTATGAAACGCGCGCTAAAGTTCATGAAGTAATTCTCCGTTATTTACTTACGTGACAGCTTGGCAGCTCCTTCTCCCCTTTTACTATTACAAAACTTATATATATATATAGACTTTATATAGTCGAACTATAATTAACATATAGCTATCTCGTGTTTTTCCTCAAAAGGCTGTGAAATTGTATAAATGTTAACTAGCCCCAAAGTTTCCCAAGTGGATTAGTTCGGAAATCTCACGAATAGCCCCGTCACAAAACTTGTAAAAATATTTTTAACAATACCGATATCGGATGCATCAGGTGAATGATCTTTTATAATTTTAAAACGTGTTAAAAATAATTTAAGAAGTACTATGGGAGAAAAGAGAAATTGAACAACATGGCCATTTTATATACAGAATAAAACGTTTTGGACAAAATAGATATGGTGAAAATAAGTGATGAATTTGCCAAAGAGAAATCGAACTGTATGGCAAAGCTGTAAACTCTTAAGTAATGTTTTTGATTTTTATTCTTCAGTTAAGATTTTTCTTTAGCAGAAGAGTA
Organism: Trichonephila clavata; assembly: GCA_019973975.1. Taxonomy (NCBI): domain Eukaryota; kingdom Metazoa; phylum Arthropoda; class Arachnida; order Araneae; family Nephilidae; genus Trichonephila; species Trichonephila clavata. The sequence goes on from BMAO01025978.1 coordinate 12,457, forward strand.
TTTTTTTGTTTTGTTTTTTGCTATACATTTTATTTTGAGAATTTAAAGTAAGCGACTCTTTTCACTATTTTAGTTTTTCGACTCTTAAGCCCGTGGGCCTCAAACCTTTTATCGCCAGGGGCCTCCAACTACCTTAATCAGCCTCTGATGTAAGTAAAAATAAATACTAGAAATAAAATACACAAGATACAAGTAGATAAAAGAAAAATATAGATGGAGGTGATATTCATGATTTAAAGGAATAAATTTGTGTTTCTTTTATCATTTATATATATACACTCTTTGTAATATTTATTTAAAAAAACTTTACAAGCGCTTTTCCTGTACATATTTAAACGACACTTCCTAACAATTTTTGAATTCTCTTTGTCTGATTCTTATTCTTATAGGCTTAGACGATGTGATGGTTACAGTCATTGCTGGCAGTATTTGATCTCTTTCATCCAGTGATTCCACTGTGTAACTTCTCAAAATTGTCGATACAATAACCATCTGTTCCATCATGCTGAGTGTCTGACCTATTTAAAAAAAAGATTTAGCACTTTCTTTAAATAATTACAAAAGACATTATATAAAAAGAATGAAGAAGGACAATAAGGTTCAGTGTGTAGTTGTGTTCAACGTCTTTCTTCATTACTTCTAAAATAAAGATGAATTATTAAAGTCTTTTCGAATAGGTTTATATGATTCATCCTACTTAAATGTTTTCCTTTGCATATTATGTTTATCTTATTCGTACTCCCTTATTCATAAAAAGTAGGCTATTCGTTAATAATATTTCTTATAGTTATGAAAGTGACCTCTGCGCTTTGTTGGAACTTCATCATGTACGAATAGAGGCATGGGCTTAAATCTTGATTCTACCAAAGCCGATTGTGCGAAATAATATGTTGATGCACAATTTATCGAATTAAATCTTAAAACTATGCTTAAAATTTAAAAAAAATAATACTAACTCAGGTGTCGGTGGACTCTAAATACCGTGGTTGTCCCCTCTGGTCTAATATGCTGTTCTCTAGAACAGTGGTCGCAAACATTTAGAACTTAGTGGAACTAAATGCATAATATTTTGTCTTTGGTGGACCTGTAATATAATCGACCACTATATAGCAGTCTACTACAGATATATTGTAATTTGTTTTAACGTCTCTATTTACATTTTCATACCACTAAAAAAGGAACTTGACGAAAAGCAAGAACAAGCCGGCAATGTTAAATAATAACAACAAACTGAAGTGAAATGCAACCAATTAGTTTTGGCTGTCAACTCTGAATTATAAATATCACTCTAGATATATACCTGAAAAAGCAGTTTAAAATTCGCTAAAAGTAATAGCAAACTTTCTTAGAAAAGTATACTCCTATTCCATAATATGTTTTGTATTACTCGTCATCTTTGTAACTAAATCTTTATAAAAATATAAATACTGTTTTAATTTTTTTGAGGATCATCAAAATTTTTTCACATACTACCGGTTGGCCACCGTTGCTCTCGAGTGACATTAATGTATAAACAAAAATGCTTATCGATATTTTTTAACATAATTTTAATTTCGGTAGTTTTGAATAAATTGATTGTGCATTTAAAATTTATTGCCTAACATCTATGATTTAGTTAATTCAATGCACTTATGAAAAAGATCTATAATTATGATACTTCGTTACAATCCACATCTGAAAAAGACATAAAAAATGTGTACTACTTCTTTGATTATTATCCTCCGTAACGAATTTTGAATATCGAAAATAAGCTTTAGTTTAATTTGAGTCCATGTTCTACTAGAACAGTGATTTTCTCAACAACTGTGACTGGGCACTTTTGCGTGCCACCAAATTCTTGAAATGTTCCGCCAAATTTTTCTAAAATTATTAACTGTACTTTGAGAAAAAAAAATAAAACCCGGAACCGAGCCATTGGGCCGTTTTATACAAATGAACTAAAGGTTTTCGTGATATATCTAACATTCTTTTCGTGGATAGATGAAAGCGTATTACAGATAAGTAAAATTCTTTTAAACTTATTTAAAATTGTTAAAATGCACCGCAAAAAAATTGAGAGTACCGTGTTATAATAACATTTGGGTTACTGGCGAAAATTTTTATGATTTTAACCCACGTGAGAACAAGACGTGAGCGAGCCTCGTATTCTCTTAATTTCCCATTTTACGATCTACATAACATACAACATTCTCCATTACTACAGTCAGGACCTAACACGCGAATAAATAGTTAAATATATAATGATGCAAGTTTTTAACTAACATAAAAACTAGCCTTTATCTTCTAAAAAATGTTCTTTTAATAGCACTTACCAATGCAGTTTCTTGGACCGGCTGAGAAAGGAATATAAGCATATGGATGTCGATTAAGAGAGTTTTCTGGCAAAAACCGATCTGGATCAAACTTTTCGGGATTTGGAAAGACGTCTTCATCCCGATGAATAACGGAAGGAACTAAAATACATGTTGCTCCTTTTGGTATTGGGTAACCAGCTGTTAAAATTATGTATAAGTAAAAAAAAAGTACTTTAGATCATTTTATAGCAGAAATTTTTTAAAAAAGGAACTTTTGCTCCTTTTTAAAGGTTTAAAAAGGCAGTTCTTTAAATTAAAAAATTATTTAAAAAAGATATTCCAAAATTAGCAATTTTTTATTTGCTGAATTTGAAAATTCATTATTAATGAACATAATTTATCTCTGTAACAGATTATGATATTATTATTATGAATATACACTGGTGTGCAAAAATTAAGGACAAAGTCGAAAAATTAGCATATCAGCTGAACGAAGAGGCAGAGCGGACAGAAAGACCAATCAGGAGATTAAGTGAGGTGATGTACGGTAGCACATGCGCAGATATGCAGGTAGACTTAATGGGGGAGTGTCTGAGTAGTAAAGCATGTTGTCGGTGTAAGATTAGTATTTCTGGCAAAGAGATTGCACACCGTATAGCAGTTAAAATCACACCGAGTTGCTGCCTCAGCGAGAAATGGCGAATAATCAATCTGTTAGACGATATCTGGATGCTTTACCGAGGTCGAATCATTGGGAAGTTGGAGGAAGGTCGCAGTGTGACAAGTGTGGCTGCAGAGTTCGGAATTGCTCACAGACTTTGGAGACAATTTCAAACTACAGGAACAGCTATCCGGGGGTTCAGTAGTGGTCGTCCACGAGGAACCACACCCGCAGATGACCGGTATATTGCCTTACAGGCCAGAAGAAACAGGCGGCAGACAGCGGGAGAAATCGCTAGACACACGACACAGGCGACTGGACGACCGATATCGCGTTTTACCGTGGCCAGAAGACTGCACGGTGTGGTCTGTTTGCACGACGCCCTGTACGGTGTGTACCTCTAACGCCTGCCCATCGGAGAAGGCGTTCTCTGTGGTGCCGGGAATACCGGAATTGGAGAGAAATGAATGGGGACGAGTACTCTTTACAGATGAGAGCAGATTCAGTCTGAGTAGCGATTCTCATCGCATACTCACTGGAGAGAGTGGGGAAGCCGCAATCATCCCTCGAACATCATTGAAAGGGACAGGTATGGAGGCGGCGGTGTTCTCGTTTGGGAGGCATCATGCTTGGTAGTCGTACAGACCTTCACATCTTCGACGCAGGTTCAGTCAACGGGACCCGTTATTAAACGAGATTTTCTTCCATATGTGCGTCTTTTTAGAGGCGCTATGGGTCCGCAGTTCCTTTCAGGACGACAATGCACCATGTCATCGCACAGTAGCTGCCGAACAGCTCTTAGAGAGTGAGGATATTGAACGTATGGATTGGCCGGCACGATCTCCGGATCTCAATCCCATCGAGCAAGTATGGGATTTTCTAGGCAGACGATTGGCAGCTCGTACCTTACCACCAGTAACGATTCCGGAGCTTCGATTGGCGTTGCAAGACGAATGGGCAGCAATGCCTCAACAACTCATTGACACCCTCATTCTCAGCATGGGCAGACGCTGTGAAACCTGCCTAGCAGTCAGGGGAGATCATATCCCCTACTAAAGACCGGACATTTCTTGCTGGACACCCATCACAGGGATGTTTCGGCCTTCAGTCGCATTGCGCTCCATGCTACTTGTTCAATAAAGCTTCTTTTTATCCCTCTGATTTCTCTTTTAGTAAGTGTTGCTTACATTACTCATGTCCTTACGTATTGGGGATCTTACGGTATTAAATGTGTTGATTTGGAATGCTTTTGTACAAAGTTATATTGAAAAAACCGTCTCGTCCTTAATTTTTGCATACCAGTGTAGTTATATTCTAGATATACAAATATTCACGTATATTTAATTTGTATGGAATTAATTTATAATGATACTTTTTCCATAGAATAGCGCATACTATATTTTATTACTTCATTTGAAATCAGCACAATGAAATCTCCCTTTTTCTATCTTTGAGACGATTTAAATGAAACAATTCAGATAAAACGTAGGCTTCGTTGAAATAAAAGAAAAAGGGTATTCAGAACCAAACAATCTTAAAGCGGAAACGCAAAGACGAGGAAAATTAAAGCAAACAAAATGCAAATGGGGGGAGGGGAGAATGATACCCAATCCATTTGACTGATCTTTGCATCAGCCAAACTGGGAATCAACAAAGCAGCCTGAAACTAATAGGGGGAAAAGAAGAGAAAATAAAAGAACGAGCAAAATTTACAAGGATTGCCGGACAATCAGTTAGGAATCTGAGGATATGTTTTTAAAAATGTCCTGATGATTTCAAAAACGAAGGTATTATTTAATTGTTGCAAAAGAATTCTTATACCTTCCTGAGTTATGAGTATAGAAAGTTTGAGTTTGTGTGTGAATAATAGAGTTAGAATTTCTATGTGTTGATAAGAAGAGATATGGCATTTATAAAGGGCGTGGCTTGTATAAAAATTTGTATTTTTTCGTATTTCAGACTGAAGTGCATGACTTTGTTTCAAAGGACTACAAGGCCATTAACTAGGCTTCTATTTTAGAGAATTTAAATCTTCTAGTGTCTGAATGCTGTAAGACCCTATATCGTTGTTACATTACGACTGACAAGAAAATGAGATGTTCCAGATTGTGCAACTGCTACGTCAGTCCGTGGTAAGTATTCACTCCGTTAGCATTTTAGTGTGGCTTGTGGCCACACATTTTTCCAAACATATTAATTTAGAATGTTTTTGGGAAAAATTTAATAATTCTTGCAAAAATGTCACCGAAGAAAAATAATTATGAAGATATACATAAAAGAAGGAAATACATTGTAGAAATAAAAAAAAATAAAATCATTGAAAAGTGAAAAAAAAGTTTGAGAGAGGCTGGTCTTGTACGTACATACAATTGGTCTACATCAACAATTTGCGCTATTCTTAAAAACAAGGACATGTTTAAGGAAATAAATGCTTAGAAGGGTGCAAGACATTTACTCCAGGGTTTCATATTCTCGGCGATATTGAAATGTTACTTATTAAATGGATAAATATTTGCAAAGTTTCTCTAATGACATTATTTTTAAAAGGTCTAAGTGGTTTTCTCCGACCTCGTTAAAAAGACGTCAAGGTCTTCCATGCTTGGAGAAAGACTTAGGGGAGGTAGTGGGTTCATCGAGAAGTTTAAGAGAAGAACCTAAAATCCGCAGTGTTTTAAAGCACGGTGGAGCAGCAAGCTCCAATACAAAGGCAACATCCATTGTGACGACTTCAGGATATTAGTAGATTCTGAGAATTAATTACCTGCCGCAACAGGCATTTAATTGTATAATAAAACAGAACTCTTCTATAAAAAAGGCAGAAGAGAAGAATCCATAGCTTGACCTTACGCAACGAAAAACCTTTTCCCGCTGCTATCTTGTGCCAATGAAAACAGAGGCATGAAAATTAAACCAGTGCTTGTTTTTCTTTCAGAAATTTCACAAATCTTCGAGGAATGTAAATTTCAGAAAAGAAGGTAATAAATGTAATAGAGAGAACTAGACGTAATCATGTTGACTACAGGCTCTATTGTTATTGTTTGAAAAAGTTAGTGTAACTAGTAATTTTTGTGATTGAATCAATGAAGTGTTTGCTCCTGCTGTGAAAAAAATATTTACTTGAGATGGATCTTCTACTGTTTGTCTTGCAGTGCTACTTCTCATTCTCAGACCTACAGAATGACCTTCTTAAAGAATTTAAGTTGATCAAGGTCCAGTTTCTATCTCCCAAAATCATTCTACTATTCCAGCTAATGAATCAATGGTTTAGTTCTAACTTCAAAGAGCTGTACATTAAAGATCAATGTTAGAGTTTTGTTTTGAGATAACTGAAAGGAAAGACCCGTTTTAGTCTCAGAGAGTATCCAAAATAGCTGTCTCAGATCATTGCCTGCTTCAAAATCATTGAAAATGTGTAGGCAGGGATTACTGAGAGCCTTTAAAAATGGGATTTTGAAGGGTTTAAAATAGTACCTTTGGAGTCTATAGTCAACGTCATTACGTCTTTGGCCAAGATCATGGGATAGCAATCGTAGCGACGAGTTTGTTAAAAGAACACCGATGAGAGCTGATTACCAAAGAGCTTAAGGTTTTGTATTGTGTTTCTCAACAAGACATTATGGAGAGAGAAAATTAGAGAAAAAGTTAACGTCTCATTATAATCTTGCACGAGAACTACTGGCGATGGACCTCGTAATTTGATACTATGGTCAAATTACGAGGACGATATCTGAATGTGCATCCCCTCTCCTAACTTCCACATCACACAAACGGAACGAAGTTTGGGCCTTGACAAATTTAACATGCATCGGCCCCTTCTGCACGGTGCGTCTTCAACGGCACTCATGACAAGCCAGCCAAAGATGATGTGAAGCAGGGGCGTATCAACCGCCGTATCAATGATACGGGGCCCCAACATGTGTAAGTAGAAAATCGTAAAATATTAAGGTTTCCCATACAAGGGCCACCAAGGAATTTTTGATACAGGACGCACTGGAGGATTAGCTACGCCAGTGATGTGGAGGAAAGTTTGTCTCAGGAGAGGGAGGTTGAGGTCACAGTAAAGCCACAATCTTTTGAATAGAAAGGATAAGAGAAATGCTAAAAGCATGGGAAATTGTTGCATGTTATATTGGGAGCTATCCCCCTTATAAGATCGTTGCCAAGCGCGTAACATATACTGCTCTGTCGCATTTTTCTCATATTTAAAGTATTGGTAAAAGCAAATGTCTCTAGATAGAAAAAAAGTAAAAAGTAGTTATTCTAAATAATAAACAATTTTTTCTTATTGTTACTTTTTAATTTTTGTTATAGGGAAGCCAAATTTTCACTCCAAGCCGATTTCTTCCGTGGTTCACGAAAAATATTGATTCACTTGACTTTTTTTTGTGGAATGGAATGAAATTTCATTTGCCTTAATAATTAACAAAGGTAATATAATTTCACTTAACGAATGTAGTACGAGTAAGATTCTGGAATGAATCATGCTTGTTAAGCGAGGTTCCACAGTATCATATAATTTGAGTGAGGGAGTGAATATTAACGTCCCACTGTTCAGCTACACGAGGGCCTTTTTGGGGACGGTCCACGTAATTTTGAATCATGGTCAAGTGACGCGGATGACACCTGAGCTGGAACCCCCTCTCCTAACTACCACACCACACCAACGGGAGGACGTTTGAGCTCTCGACAGATTTAACGTGCATCGCGCCCCTACACGGCGGGTCTTTAGTGGTACTGGGATCGAACTCATGACATGCTAGCCACGATCCGATGCCTAGACAACTCGGCTACATCATATAATTTGAATATGACACCTATTTGCACTCAAATGTATTCTTTTAATGTAAATCCATTGGATATACTGAATAATTCAATCATACTGTATTTTTAAAAATAATTTTCGAATAAATAAATAAATTTCTTGAAGACTGTAATGCATGAAAATAGAAAAAGTATATTAATCAATAAACGTATTTTGGAAGTGCTTCTGTATATAGCTCTTTCGGAAATTATTCAAACAGTTCATTGGTCTATGATTGTTTAAATTTTTCTTATTGTCACAATCATTTCCTTGATAAAAAATTTATGTTTTAAAATACACTGACATATATGTTTTTATAAAAGAACAATGATTACAATCATTGTTTGTTTTCTATTCCTTTTCTCATTAAAAAGAATTGAATTAAAGGCAGTCCAATTTTTTTGAAGTTCCCATTTTTAACGTATACGTAAAACGATTATATGACAATGACAACTTAAATATATATTTTTTCTTGGTGTTGAAACAGCTAAAAAGCTACTTGGGTAATTTAAATATAAAAAAAAAAAAAATCAGTGTATTTACATAGACATACATACATATTGTTGAATTTTCAGGAACGGATCTCCCTATCATTGTTACTGCTGGATAGAGTCGTAGAGTTTCCTAAATTGTATAAGATATACAAATTGGTAAAACCAAAATAAAATCCAAGATGCACACAAAGTCAAAACTTTCAATATATCATTGAAATGAAGTTACTAAATCTATTGTTGAACTGTTTACACACGCATGCACTCAAACACACACACATTTTAAGAGCGTACTTAAAAAATAGAATGAGCCACACATACATAGCAATAAAAAGCAGAATAACTGTTAAAAGTGTTTCTCATCTTCTACTAAATTTCTCAATCGAGGAAAAGATCTTTTTTGAAGGGATTAAAAATACGATACACTCAAAATGAATATAAGCAATATTCTGGATGTTATATCAGTTGATTGATTGATTGCTTGTTAACGTAGCTATATGAAGGTTCACGAGGGCTGTTAGCGACGAACATAATTTCAAACCACGATCAAGTGTTGAGAAAAACACCTGTGCTGTCCCTCAACAATCTAAACTCCCTCACTGTCACGCGATCGTGAGGACTTAGAGTTTCAACAGGTTTAACATGTATCACTCCTGTGAATGGTAAATCTTCATTGGCTCCAGAAATCAAGTTTACGGATTTGATAGAAAAAACACTGTTGACGAGTTCGAGATCAGGAGCTTCTGGTTATCGCAATCACACAGCAGAGAGAGATACTTATTTCTTTTTATAAATATAAATAATTTCTCCTGGAGATGAGTACCTTAAAACACGCTCTCCTTTCAATAAGTATTCCCACCAACATTTCTCCAATCTAATGTGGTACTTGGAGAGAGTTTTGTAAGAGAAATATATATATATATATATCCCATGAGGACATCCACCAATTCCTATGTATTGATACACTATCTACCTATAAGTATTTGGAAACCCATGCAAATGAGGATATCTGCGGTACTGATCTACGTCACACCTTTTGTACTTAAATATCGCATGATGGATGGGTGTACCCTGAGGCTCTCATGGTAGGAGTAGAAAGACCATTCACATTGCAGTGTATAACTTTAAGAGATTTATCATTGCAGATAGGAGAAGGAGACTGTAAACCGCTTGTCGTACAAAGACCTTAATCTAAACCTTGTACGCACCCCTGAATTGGCGCGATGCTGTATTAAAGCTTGAATTTGGATTTGGTTTCATAGTAATAGTAAAAGGGAAGCTTCAATTGATCCGAGGAACTGAGGCACCAAAAGGAGAAGACTGACTTAGCCTCTAGTGCCTGCTAACTTTAGCTGGACACAATAATGGAATGGACTTCACATCTAAGGGGACCGCACTAGGAGTATATACTTCCAACGTATACATCGCCCATTCCGTCCAGATACATCCTCTCGCCACTTTGAGGCAGATAGCAGTTCTTGAGAGGGTTTTGTATTATACCATTTTCTCACTTGTTCTAGCACAATAATCTTGATCCTGCATTTACGAAAAGGATATTTTATTTATAATGTGTAAATTCTTCAATATTATTCTTCTCCGAATTCACTGTAAAAAGTGATTAAAATTTAGGAGCTATTTCCCGTGGACGTAAACGTAGTAGAATATTTTCAAAACCACGGTCTAATATGTAAATATCTAAAAGACAAAATCGCGAAATTAGAAACACAGCCGAACTGCGTGGTATTATTTAAATTCGTACTTATGCGAATGTATGCGGGGGCGTATACTTAAAGACCCATTTATTGCGATTTTAAATGCAATTATGGCGTTTTGGTTGTCTGAATAATGCTGTTGTTATTAGATCTTTCTTGTATTTCAAGAGTATGCATTTTTTAAATTACATGTTTAATTCTTCTAAATATTTACTAATTTATTTATCAAAGGACTAATACGGAATATATGTCTATAAAACTTTACAAAGAAGTAATACAGTGTATGAATTTGTTTCTGCGCATGTGCAAAAATGATGACTGCATTTGGCGACTTTTTTGCGATGGGGATGTTTTCTGGCTAATCGTAATTGGTCGGTAGTATAATACGCAAGTACTTAAAATTGCAAATGGGGGGGGGGGTCACTTTATAAGTATTATAAATAAATCCGTAGAAGTAACTTAGAAGAAACTTTTTAAGAGAAGAAGCTTTTATAAACGTGTACTTTTATAACAAATCTTGGATTTTTATTCCTTAAACAAATTTGATGTTGGGGGAATAACTTCACAAAGAGTTTTATTTTGTATTATCGTTATAAAAAAATTTTTATTAGGCATAAGAAAATATTACCTGTATCACACATTTCAAGTATTTCATGTTATTAAGATCATTTTCAGTCGCTGAGCTTTCCGTGTCATCACCAAAAATCCAAGTAAGTTCTTCATGAGCTTTTTTCTGGATATCTGGATAAAGTCCCAGCATGTATAGAGTCCAAGATACGGATAAAGCCGTTGTATCGTGACCCTAATAAGAG
>BMAO01025979.1:0-95347 GCA_019973975.1 Trichonephila clavata
CTGCTTCTCCTGCTCACCTTCTGAACTGCTGGAGCATTTCCCTAGGACAGTTGTTTAAAGATCATGATCTGGTTAGTGACACACTCATGCGGAAAGGTCAATTGGACTTAGTGTAAGCTTTCCTGCTCCAAGGGGTCGCTTCTCTCTCCTTGCTTCTCTGCTCATCTTCTGGGACTGCTGGGGCATTCCCTAGGACAGTTGTTTGAAGATCATGATCTGTTTAGTGACATGCTTATGCGAAAAAGTCAATTGGACTTTGTGTAATCTATCCTGCTCCAAGGGGATTTGAAAAAGAAAAAAAAACGGTATGTCCTTTGAAAGGAATTCAATTTTTTTTAATAGAAGTTAATAAAAAAATATTCAGCTGTTGAAATAATTTGTTAAATAGGAGGTTTTGCTTTCATATCAATTGGGGAAAGAGAAAAATTTGTTAAATCGGGGTCGGACTGTCCTTCATTTTGAATCAGTATTATACATTGCGATTCGTACAGAAGTATACAGTTTCCACGCCCTATAAATCGAGAACAAAGTAAGATATTGAATTTAACCTGAAATAGAATTGTATGGGACTATTTTAAGTTTTGTTAGACAGTCACAGATATTCTATTGTGTGAACCCTTAGTCACAGGACACAGATGGAGCCGGTAATTTTTTTTCCACTTAAACTTGTGTTAAAGTATCAGACTACCCCAGAAATTGTGGATTTTTTTGACAAAAGTTTTATGATTTTATTTTATAGACCATCTTATTAGCTTTATGAAAATACCAAATTTATTATTTTCCTTTCACTAGAACAAAAACTATAAGTGATTTAGTAAAAGCAGATGCCATTACTTTCAGCAAGATGTCATATTTTAAAATGCGTTTTACTCAAAATGGGTTTTTCCGAAAATGCTCTAACGGAGCCAGCGATTGTTAAAAAAATTTTGAAAATAATCAACTTAAATTTTTTGTGTATGTTCTGCATAATAGTAGAAGTGATTTAACCTGTAGATTTATCAACCATTGTTTATTACAAAATTTACAGTACCTTATATGAATATAATTACTGTTTTTTAAGCAATTTCGTGTAATAACTAAGATAAAGCGCTCTAGTTTTTGCAAAAATTAAAATACCTCTTATCCTGAGGGTCATTTCAAAAATGAACAACATAGCAATACATCAGAAATGACAATTTCAAAATTTGTCCTTAAACTTTTGGTACAGAATGGGCCGTGTTTATGTCATTTATTGTCAATTTTTACCTATATATTTTTTCCACACACATTTTAGTAATAATAATTTCTTTTTCTCTTCTTTATTTTAGCATATTTTGCTTAAAATGTACTAAAAAAATTTAAAACCAAAAAATTCCCCATGCCTCCAATTTTTTTTTTTTAAAGTTGTAGCAAGTAATCGGATTCCTTAAGGTATCAATTGCATTGATAGTGGCTGTGATACGCTGTCTCAGCTTCGTCCAAGACTTTAACTTTTGCTCAAACATCCCGTAGTTTTAAAAGTTGGTACACCATTTTTATATAGATTTTCTAGTTAGAGGTTCTTTTCCGAATCATGATAAAAAATGCTGTTGCACAGCAGTTGTGGATTCCATTTTGCTAAATTCAAAAACACAAAAATCCGCTTTCACTGTAGACACCGCCATTTTGAATGTTTGGTCACGTAACACGCGCGCCGACTATTGCTTGCATTATATCTGTCAGTTTCTAGATAAAAAATTTTAAAAATTACAACTACCTTACTCTTTGATGAGATGCTGCCTGTTTTTTTACCATTACTTTTTTACAGTAACTGGAAAGTGTATAACTCTTTATGAATTACTCTGTGTTTTGCGGCCTAGTTAGAAGATTCGATTAGTTACAATTGACTTACCATTTCAGGGATCAAAGAGTTCTTATGAAAGCTGACTTTATCTCAAGAATGTAAATAAATTGGCCACCCCTGATGATTTTTTTGAAAATAGAATTATAAAGTGAAAATTTCTTACTTTCATTATTTTTAAATTATTACATTCAGGTGTCTATCAATCCAAGTGACAATGCAATTCATAAGGTTTGTGCAATACATTTAATCATCTTTTTTTTAAAAAAAAAAATACGGAGGACGTCAATTATGAATTTTGAATTACAGAATTAGAAAATCCCCTCTCTCTTTTTTGCCCTTTTGATAACATGACTTCACGCTCTTTCTTTGCTATCATATGTATTTCTTCATTTGTTTGTTCTTTTGTAACAGAATTCAAATTCTTCTTTTTTTTTTGAATTAATCGTCACAAAAAAAACGTATTCCTTCAAAAATTAAATTTTAGCTTTGTTAACACTCGTTAAAAATGTACGCTTTCTAGCTGGATTGTAGAGTATTATTTCAAGAATTAATCCATAAGGAGAACGGCTACTCCAAATAGAACTGTCATGTAGATGGATGGATCTCAGCAAGATCGCTGTTTTTAAGTCAAACGAGGCCCCTATCAACTCCAATGCTTGGGCGCTGGTCCAGCAGGCCATGCTTTTAAAAGTCCCTGTTCATATACATGGAAGAAGTATTAGTAAATACGCCATACTTATTCAAGGCTCGCGAGGACTTATAGTGAAAATATATCAAGACTGAAATGACAGGAAAAATAATGAATCTTAAAGGATAAATTGTGGTCGTCACCAAGTGGAGAAAAGTCTCAAATCTCCCGAATTATGAAAGAAACCTCAGTGGAAACAGTGCACCAGAGTTGCAGCAGATCTTAATTGACTATCGCCTCAAAGTAAATCTGAACTTAGTGGTTCATACTATGCATTAAATGAGTTGTGGGAGTAACAGTCCATATTGCAAGCATCGTTGCAACGTGCACATAATAAGAAATAATTTTCTTAGTAAAAAAAAAATTATGTACCATATTCTTATAACCATTTCCATGCATTGTCATCCACTTCTGAGCTTTTGCCCAAATTTCAAGTCTCTAGTACATCGGGAAGTTATTTAGTTTAAAATCAATTACAAAATTCCACCCGGACAGACATACAAGAAAGCGAGTTAGTGAAAAAACATGGTAACTTGGGGGCCTCTCTTTAACTCCATAACCACGAAATTGTATACGTATTGTATGCAATTTGATCCATGCTATCGACAGGTGGTCTTTGTTTGTGTAAATTCATTTAAGTTCTGGAGTTACGGGGCCCCGTTAAAGTCGGGGCCTGCCTCTTCGAGGGCCTGGGTCTAAGACTAGAACTTCTTTTTTCACATTTTCATGCATTGTCATCCACTTCTGAGCTACGGTCCATATTTCAAGTCTCTACCTCATCGGGAAGTTAGTTTAAAATCAATTGCAAAATTCCAACTGTTCAGACAAGAAAACGAGTTAATAAAAACATGGCAAATTCCTCTCAAATTGGCTCGATCACACAAAGATTGGACGGTGTTAATTACATTAAGTGGTCGGATCAACTCCATTTTTAGGTACATCATGCAGATGGGGGAATTAGAGTTTTGCAGAAACAATACAAAAACATTAACCATAAATAAATTGCTACAATATTCCATACCGCAAAAGGCAGTGTGATGTTTTGGGGACTGTTTTCCCGGTATGTTTTTGGCACTTAATTTAGTATATATGGTGGTCCTATAATGCTCCTGTTGTTGTTAATGCCACCTGTCTGACGAAGTCAGATCGAGGCCCACGAAATTCATCATGGCATCGGGGTATATTGTACGCCGGTCGTTATCCGTAGCTTTGAGCAACATGCAGGTGACAGTACGTTTTGGCTCGGTTCCACCCCAATTTTGAGGGAGAACATCCTGGGAGTGGTCAGGGGTTTCCCACCTCTCTTTCCCTTCCGCCAACCACACGAGAGGACTTGCGGCTCGATGGCTATTTAGAGTACCCCTATGCCGCGAAGGCACTATACATTTACAAACATCCATGTCTTCTCCGGGATTCGAACCCAGGCCCTACGGCACAGCAGCCAGCGTCGCTAACTACTATACCGGAATGCTCCTAACGGAAATAAGCTCTTTTAACAGAATAATGTATCCTGCCACAGTTCTGGTATTGTATAGAGTTGGTCTGAAAAACATATTGAAGAACCTGTGGAGTTCTTTCTCTTTTCCTGATCTCAATTCTATACAATATTTTTGGGATAAAATTAAAGGAGTCAACCGACATCTAGATCCCCAACCATCTGATTTCCCACCATTATTAAGTATTATTCTTGAACCATCATCTCTCTCAAATTTTACGAACAATATATCGACATCTCTTGGAGTTCATGTAAGAAGAATCAAGGTGATCTTCTTACTTGAACAAAGGGTTGGGCAGGCAAAGGATGACCCAACGATATATTAACCGAGTGGTCATAATAGAAGTCACTCACTACATAAATCAAATATATATGCTTAATACATTAGATAAATGAGAGTTGCTTTATTTATTTACATTAATGATGAAATTTTTAATTATCTTATAATCGGTTTTCTCCATTTCTCTTCTTGAAGAAATAAATTCGTTTATTCTTTTGGTAGAACCTAATCTTTTCTCGTCCTGAAAATAATATATAATCGACATTACATTATAACTGTAGTAAAATAAATTATAAAATCACTACATTTATTTATAATGTTTATATTTTTTCTCAAATTTTACAAGAAATTCACATATTTATCCATTTTAATCATTACGGTTCTCAATTAAAGCAAATATTGTTTTATTTTTCGATTTGTTACGAAAAATACAAAAATACTTTTCAGCACAAACTTTTTCCGAAAAGTATAATTCAATATTTTTTTCCTATTATGGAGATGGATAAACCTGTTAAAAAATTTGAATTATTCTATATTTTAATTGGATTTTCTTCGAAAAACACTTTTTTTTCTATTGGCTCGCACTCTTTCAATAATTTAAATTTTACTCCGCCCGGATAGCTCTATTATATCTATGATCTTAGAATCATAAAAACCCGAAATTAAACCCAATACTTTCTGATACCTATTCTATTTACATTTACTACGCGCGCGATTCTCATTTTTGTTCCAGAGATATCAAATTAAATTTTTCGCCTGATTTAATGAAAAATACTATTACTTTACTAAGAATTCGCCTCTTTAAAAACAAGGATAGCGAGAGAAACTAGCCGGAAAAAAAACACCATCTTAAAAAACAAACAGCACAGAAGCAAAAGTAAACATCAGAAAACAATTCTCCGGTTTTAAATGAGTTTTTGCAGCTCTTTTTTTTATTCAAAGCGCTTTCATCTGCATGTTCTCTACAGTTGAATGGATGTTATAGGATCAGATCCATACACATATATCAAAAGAAATACGTGTTCAAATAAATTACGAACTGAATCTATTGTGAGGAATTGAAATAGATGTATTTATTTTGATTAAAAGAAAAAGCTCATACTGTGTATAATGAATTGCTGAAAACATTCGAAAAGAAATGTAGATTTTGCATTTAAAATTTAATTCTTTCCGTGGAATATTCTTATTTAGGAATTCTCTTTTCAAAACAAGCGTCGTTCGAAAATAAATAATTCCTACTGAAGAAGCCGATGCTGCATTTCACGTTTGTGTGTTTTGAATTAAATTAATTTCCGTAGATTATTGTTTGTCTTTTGATTAAATATTCTAATTAGTTAATTAATTAATATACGAATTCAGTGAATTCACGTGCTGTAAGATGTAAATAATTCGTGAATAAATATAGTTTAAATTATCAAATTCATTTGAATTTGTGTGTGTGTGTGTTGAGATAATTTCATGTTATAATAAAACTTCCACTTTTCTTCCTTTTAGGGAACTTGTGTGTATAATATTTACCATAAAATATATATTAAATTACGCTTCTAAAATCTAAATTATTAATAAATTGCGTATCAGAAATTCTTTCGAAAACCGTTGGAAAAAAATAAAAAGTATTATATGTGTTTACTTTATGTGCATTATATTTCTATGTCTTGTAATTATTCGAACTTAAATTTATGTGCATTATTCGAATTTAAGTTATACTTGTAAAATAACATCAATTTGTAAATGTGGAAATCAGAGAATAATAGAAAGATTCTCCGTTATTTTCTTTGTATCTTCAACTGAATAACTATATATATATATATATATAAATTGGTTAATATTATTAAAGATTCCATAGAATTATTATCACACGTTTATTAATTGAAAACAGGTGCTGTATGTGGTAAGATTTTAGAAAGTGAAAATAATTCCAAAGTAACCTTCCGAAATACAGTAGTGTGTTCGACGTCACTGAAGCCAAGCAGCTATAAAAATTGCAAGGAAATCGATTTCAAGCTTCTTGGAAATTCTACAGCATAAATGTTTATTTTATGATAATCTTAAGTAAAATTAGTCCCGAGAAACAGAGAAAGACCAAATTATATTTTTTCCCATTTTCCATAAATCCGTAGTTTACACAAATCTCTTGCTTGAATTCTATCGAAAAATAATAAAAAAACAAACATATGCATGCTCTAAAACAGTGGCTACCGAAGTGGTCCCTACGGAACCCCAGGAGTCCCCGATGTTACTCAAGGGTCCGTGGAAAATTAAAATTGACTTGGGGGTCCCTGAACAACGTAAAGGAGTCCACCCAAAATTTAATACAAGGGGTGATCAAATGAAAAGGAACGAAACGACACGGTGGGTACAAATACAGACTTTATTCAAAATATACACCATAGGCCTGAGCACAACGATCCCACTGATGAACAAGCTGCAGGATTCCTTGTTCCCAGAATTCTTGTGGCTGTGTCGAGACCCAGTCCTTCACACTGTCCTTGAGTACGTCGTCTGAGTTGAAGCGCTTTCCTTTCAGGTGTTTCTTCAGTGGACCAAACACATGGAAATCACAGGGTGACATGTCCGGACTGTAGGCCGGATGGTCCAACGTCTCCCATTGGAACTGGTCCAGGTCCATTTGTGGGACTCTGGAGACGTGTGGACGCGCGTTATCATGGAGCAGAACCACACCCTCCGTGAGCAGCCCGGTCTTTTGTTCTTGATGGACCTGCGTAGGCGTCGGAGTGTCTCACAGTACACATCGGAGTTCATGCTTTTTCTGTGCTCGAGTAATTATGTGCTCGCATCATTTGGATGCCGCTTTTTATAAGAGCCTTTGCTCTCTCCTGCGCATGCGGGCACCCGCGCATGATCCGATCCCAGTCAGAGTCTCCAATGGCATCCCGAGATGTCTCGCTACATTCTCCCTTGGCGGAATATGCAAATATTTAATTGTTTCATTTTTATGTCGTTTCGTACCTTTTCATTTGATCACCCCTTGTATAAAATTTTAAAAAATTTTGATCTATTTTTATTTTTATGGAAATTTAAATAAATAACAATATTTCACTTGGATATCCCCGACTGGGTATTGAACCTTTTGCGCGTGGACTAACTCAGATCCTAAACACAGATGAATCCATCATAATTAATCCGGGCGCATCTTATTGAAATACCCACAAAAGAACTCAAACCAATGTTTGAACAAGGGTACCACAAATTCTGGTTACAAAAACATAAAATATAAATTTTATATCCTGCTATAGGGTACAGAAGTTGACTATTTTCTCGCCTTCCAATTTGGTAGAACGGGAATTCAGTGCCGAAACCATCACAAAAATTTTAAAAAAATAAAAATTGGCAGTCATAGAGACTGCCGATAGAAGTGAAAACTTAGAACTTTTACTATTAAAATCTGAAATTTCATAATGTTTGAATTAAAATTATCAACATCAATCTGGTTTTCACATCTATTGACACTCTGAGCAACAACTAAATGCATGTTTGTATGGTTTTTTTATGATTCAAATATGTTACGGGCGTAAGGGATCATGACAAAATATAAATGCAATTCAGTTGAAATAACAATTAATATACAATCATATTATTTATGGATAGTATTTGTATTTACTTAAATTTCAATGTACTTGATTTTTAACATTATTTTAATGGTTTGCATCATTGTCATCATTATTTTCTACAATACTTAGACTTTTTGTACTACTTTCAATTATTTCATTTTGTTCTAAAAAAAGATACAATAAGGCTTATGGTAACTAAAGTAAGAAAGGAAATTGTTTGATTCAAATTTATCTAAGTATCGCGTAAAAACCGCATCGATCGTCGTTTTATATTTTGTAGCACTGAATTTTCGACCATTGGACATATTTAAATTAAGTGTTTCATTTAAAAATTCAATTAATGGTAGATTTTTATCATCTGCTAAATTGATATTGAAGTCTCCACTTAAAATCATCGGGTACATTATCATATTTTTCGCCAAATCTTTTTTCGAGTATTTCAGAACCTTCTTTTGTATAAATCATCAAATTTTCGAGTAAAAATTTGTTGCATCTGTCTCATAGATTTTCCAGGCGAAATATAAATGGCAACCATTAATATGTATTGCCCATTCTCGGAATCGCAACGAGCAATGCACAGTATATACACATTGAACTTTTCACTAAATCCATTGAATTTTACTTATAAGATATACACAGTACTATACGTCAGCTGTATAGCTACAGATATACTGCTATAAGCATCTCGGTGACGCAAACGCACATGATTTCACCCATTCAAAAAGTGTCTTAAGGCGAACAGCACACTGCGCGTGCGCCAGTCAGAGCATGCCGGTGACGCGAACCCATAAGATTTTCCCCTACCAAAAAGTGCCCAACGCCGCTAAAGAAGTTTTCACTTCAAAAAAAGACTAAAAACTAATGCTTGTGAGGATTTGCGGTTGCTACTTACAAACATTGAGGCGTACACACATATAAATACACACTCATAACATCTCATCAAGTTCATCCAAACCATTATTTTTTCTTAAGCAAAAGTTATAATTTCAATAAATAATTCTTCAACAAAATGTTTTTTTTAATTTATCATTTTATACTAGACAGATTTATATGTACCTTTTTAACTTGGGAAAGTTTTAAAAAAGGGTCCATGGGCTGGTTTTGACTATAAAAAGGAGCCCAAGGGTTAAAAAGGTTTGGGAACCACTCCTCTACAGAATTATTTAAAAAAATTAGAATTTAATTAATTTAAATTAAATTAAAAATTTCCATGCTTTAATACTAATAAAGAAATTCCGAACTTATTTTTTAAAAATAATTTGCAGTACTCAAAAAAGTAAAATAAAGATAGAAGATAATTTGCAAATTGCATTAAAATGTAAAAATTTTAATTTGTTGAGATTAATCTAAAAATACAAATTTCAACAAAATGCCAAACAGTATATAGTATCTCCTAAGCACGATTTTTCGGGAGTTCTCATAATAACTTATTAGGATTGCATTTTGCAATACAAGGTCATCACATTTAGGACCCTCATTGCACAATTTTTGCTAATGCTATTATATATTGCTCTAATTTTGCTAATGCTATTATATATGTGTCATCTTTAATTTTAATAAAAAGTTGTCACACTAATTGTAATTATTTGTTACAACAATTAATTAAAACTTCCAAGCCAAAAATGACTTACTAATGGATTGGGTACGCCTATTCAAAAGACATCGCCAAATTCTTCTGATATCGTTATTATTATCATTATTATTGTGTTTAAACATACGATGGAACGGTTTTCCATTCTTGTCTACTTATCGCGGCATTTGGCGACATCTTTTGATTTGACGAAATGGGTCGACGGTAGCATACGTAAGTATCGAAAATTGTTTTATTTCGTAAACAATTTTTAAGTCACATGAATTTAAGTGAAAAATTAATTCTTTTTTATTTTCTTCATTCTAGAAATCCTCCTCCTATTTTGAGAACAAGGACAGAATGGAGTGAAACCTTTAGGGACTTCATCAATGAGTAAGAATTATTTAATTTTATTTCTGGCACGTTTTCAATTTTTGTTCAAATGGTATTCCAGCATCTTCACAACAAATGAGATTAACGCACGAAAGCTATGAAATAATGGTATATAGTAGCTCTTTAATAACTGCAAATAAGCAAAATGTTCTTCAAATAAATTATGTACGTTGATATATCAACACGGTTTCAAGGCGCATCGCTTAGAAAATTATTTAATTAAATTTAAGGTTGTAATTTAAATTTGTTGATCAATTTGTCTAGACACAGAAAGTAATGTGAAGAAATCAGGATTACAATAAAAATCAGTTAGATGCTTTATACAATAGCGATTATCAATATCCATTTTTCCAATTGCTTAGATATGATATCTAATTCTTTATACATGTTTTGGAATGATTAATTGAAAATATATGATATTTAGTTCTATTTGCATTTACTCGGTGACTTTTTTTTTTTGGTAATAAGCAACTCATTGCTTTTGCAACATTTTAACCATTTTTTTTTAACATTTATAAAACCCATGCACCACACAATGTATAACACGAGGGCATACAACTCAGACAGAAGAAACGATTACAACACAAACATCCATGCCTTCTCCGGGATTCGAACCCAGACCCTACGGCACCGCAGACAGCTTCACTGACCACTATACCGGATGGGCGACATTTTAGCCATTGTGTATATATATATATATATATATGTATATATATAATATATGACAGGCCCAGCCTGCGGTTAAATGATGAGACATCATCTCTAAAAAAGGCTTCTTTATTCTGCTTGAATCATCAAATATCCAACATGGTGGCCTTTGGCGCCAACACTATCGAACAACAGACGATACGTCGACCAAGAGTTCACCAGCTACCTCTCTCCAGTACGCGTTCGCCTTCGTCAGCGCTCGCTCCACCTTTAAATAGGTTTACTTACCACAAATCCTTACGCGATGATAAAGAGTTTGCTCTATTTTTATTTATTACTCCTTAATTTTAAAGTTAATCCTTTCAAACCTGACATATATATATATATATATATATATCTTATCCTTACATCTGTTATTAAAGATGCCTGGAACGAAATGCGGAACACCGACCCAATATTTTGGAGCTTCTTTTGCACCCCTTTATAACAGTCGTTGATGACACTGGAAGCCAGTCCCTCACTTTAGAAGAACATTTGCAGCAAGAGTTCGTCCCAACCATAGGGTCCAAAGTGAAACAGGTAAATATTATTTGTATACTTAAAAAAAATGCTTGATATATTTTATTTTAAGGGGACATTCTAATCAGTTCATACGCTTTGTTGTTGCCAACTCTTGCTCTTTGCAGAAGTTTAATTTTAAAAAGCACATATTTGTCAACAACGTTAATAAGCAAAATATACTTCATTTAAGACTACACGGATAATATTACAAATTTTTTAATTTTAAAATCTTTTTAATGATCTTTTTCCATTATATTTGAGCATCTTTACCCAATGGGGTCAATTCATCACCAGAGGGTGCTGCGATTGTATAGCAATTGCCACGTGATTATCCAATAAACAGTAACAGCTAATCGTATTACACTTGTGGTTGTGTGCTAACCGTCGATTTTTTTTGCTTACATTCAAATTTTATATTCTTTAAAGTTTTTAATACTCTAAGTATTTTAATACATTTTCTCGTCTTTTGCTTTTCGTATAGTTATTTAATATATACATAGTTTTAGTTTATAGTACTATATTTAAGCTTAGTTTATACTTCTGTTCTTTGGCGTCGGGTCTTGAATTTTTGTACACTCTTAGGCTTAGTAATTAGTTTACCAGCCACATTGTGTTTCAAAAAACTACGGGTTGTTCAATTGAGCGAAACTCTATATATTTAAAAATTAAGTGTTAAAGTGTAGAATAAAGTGGGGGGGGGATCTTTGGCAATGTCGATTTTTTTGGTGACCGTGAGCGATCGTCAAGCAATAAAATTTAGCGATAGGTGATCCAAGATTTTACAAATTCTAATTTTGCAATAAAAATAAAGAAATACTAATGGGAAATTTTTAAAAAATATTAATAAAGCTATCAGTAATGATTAAAAACAAGAATTGTATTCTTTTTTTAATTTGAAGGAAAGACAGGATTTCATTTTATTATATTCTAGTAGATGCAAATCCGAAAATACCGCCAAAAAATACTTAGTCAATCAAACACGCGGGAATTTGTAGAGCGTATTGTCACGTGATTATAACATGGGATGAATCGAGTCCATTATGAAATTCAAATTTTTTTCTAAATTTTACAAATAGAACAACAAGTACAAATCAGTTTTTAGTCAGTTCTGAAATAAGTTGCAAACACGTGATTATCTGAACCATGTCCCCCTCAGGGGGCTCACCTTCTTTAGGTGAGTACGGGTGTCACAATCCCGAGGTACCCTATATAGGATCTTTTCCTTCTCCCAAGGGGTTTACTGTCTTTGGTAAACACGGGTGTCACGACCCCGGGGTACCCTAGTGATCCTTTTCTATTTTCGACCCTCTTTCTTGTCATTAAATTTTTCCTTTACTTCTTTTCACGTCTAGATCACAGCTTAAAAGTTATTTTTACGATTGTTTGGCGCAGTTTGGCCAAAGATGGCTGTTGCGCCTTAAAACCCAACACTCACTCACTCACTGTACCATGTGACCGTCATGAATTGACCCCGTTGGTATATAATTGGATAAGAGTTTTGTAAGTGAAGCCACAGAACCGTACAATTAATGGGAGCTGATGCGCACAAAACCTTAACCTCATGGTCTTGACCTGACATTAGACCAGAATGAGCAAACTCAAGAGTTGGCCTTGTCGATGGTTTATAACTACGTATTGGCTAAGCTAGGTAAATATGTAAAGAGTATGTGGAAATTGGATGCTAAAAAAATTTTATAAACCTTTGTGATTTAAATTGCATAAAATATACAGATTTTATAACATTTTTTTGTAAATCTGAAGAAAATTTGAAATTCTAGTTAAAATGTATAATTAAATAGGCAAAATTTCTTCCATTCTCAATTATTGTTTCTCTGTAGCAGATAGATTTCTAAGTTTTTCCAAAAGATAAAGAAAAAACTTCCAAATTATCATTCACATTTTTTTTTTATAAAAAAAAGTACTAACCTTAAACATTTAGATATTCATCACCAGTAGCGTACACAAAAAATTTTCAAGGGGAGGGGCGCCATGGTCGAAAGTCCCCCAACTCGTATCATACCTCAAGACAAGACCAATTGATTCTTCTGATTTTGTCGATTTTGTTGACAAAAAACAGTAAAAAATAAATCATTAAATTAATAATTAGCATTAATTAATGAAATAAATTGTTAATTACAAGTACTTAATTAAATTTTACGTTATATATATATAGGGTTATCATCAATCAAAAAAAAACTCAAGGGCTTTGAGGGGTGTCCGAACCCCTAGGACACCCCCCTTGTGTGTACGCCACTGTTCATCACTATATTAATACTTTACTACTTTACTACAATAAAATCTACTTTTCTTCCCAGTGGCGTAATAAAGAATATTAGAGCCCCCTGCAAAGTCAGGTTTTATTTATAAATTGGTCAGGTAATATTTTAGTGCAAACAAAAAATAAGTCGGGTAATATTTAATAAATTGGTTAAATACGTGCAAGCCTTGGGCCTCTTAGAATCCTGCCCACCTTTTGTGATGCGGGGTTGTATGTTTTACGCCAGTATTTCTCCCCCTATCACATCCCAAAATGGTATAGAACATTGCAAAAATGTATTGGAGACAAACGAAAATTCTTCTAAAATAAACTTCTCAATAAAAGTCGCCTTATTATGATAGATAAATATCTAGACCGCAACTGGCATTATAATTGCAGAAAATCAGTTCTTTATATTTATCACATAAAATGCAGTAGAGCGAAAAACACTTTTAAGGTAAAGCAACTATTTGGGGGTAATTTGGCGAGTAGAACAGGTAAAGTGTGATGTATGTTACTTTAGACCAGCTTTAGGCTTAAAAATAGGGAAAAAAAGAAGGTAAAATGAATTACAAGATCAAATGATTGGTGATTTTGGCGATTTCATAGCGACAAAGTATGTCGCCAAGCTTTCTTTATAAAAATCTGCTATAAGAATCAGTGGCAAAAAAAAAAAAAAAAATCAATATCAAAATAAAAAATTTCTCAAATTTGGAGTGCGTTCTATAGTTTATCTGAAAAACTAATAGAATCAATTGGTAACAATTCGTTAAGAATTGTGTAAAAATTGTGAGAAAATATTTTGAGAGCCATTTTTTTTTAGTTTCTGAACGTTTATATTGTTACGAATTTTGGGTAATTAGTTCTTAATTTTGTCTTAAAATAGTGTAAATAATTTAAATTTGCATGTTTTATAAGTTAATGTTACTTTCTGTTGCATTTATTTATGATAAAAAAAAACTGTGATGTTCGCAAACAACGCTGTCCGTTACATTATAATGGGGTTTCAACAGGAACTTGGCGAAATATCGGAGATACAGTCAAGTTAGCATACTTTCTGGTGACTTGGCAACCATTTTTGTCACTAAGTCCCCCTCGTCTCTCCTTAACGTACGGGTACAGTGTTATTTATGTTGATTTCTTCGCCCATGGATCCTTCTCGAAATTTCTGGAGCAGGCTATGATGTCATGACCTATGACGTAAGAGGATTGTTCGAGAAGGTGGCCACTCAGATAGTGGTTGCTTCCTGAAACTTATTTAGTTCTACTTTAGCTGTTGATGTGTTTACTGCGGTGAGAATTGCCTACGACCAAGTGATTGTATGCGGATAGTTTTTATTGTAATGTACCATTATTTTTAGACACTGATAAAGAGTTGTGTCAGAGTGCTGCAGAAGGTGTGAGAACCTTCTGAAACTTTTGTATGAATTTACTCTTGTTTATTTTATATTTTAAGGACTGTTTTCCTCAAAAAATTGTATCGCTCTTAATGAAATGTTCTGTGCTCTGGAATTGACATAGTATAAAATCTCCGAGAACCGATCTACGAAACAATATCTATTCTATATAGTTCACAAACGGAATAAACAGCTTGTGTAAGAAGTGAGTCAATTAATATATGAAAAACTATCTTAGATTTTATTTGATAGATTATTTTACCAAAACCACACACACGCAGAATTTTTTTTTCATGCAAAGTATTTTTAAAAAGTGTTGTCAATGCAGGACTTAGAAATTCTCTTTAAATATTTTAGTGTAGTCAGCTTCTTGTTTTACAACACTGTTATCTTTACTTCGAAATAAACTATCAATTAATTAATACATTTTAATGAATTATTTATTAATTATTCCTGCTGCTCTTCCATTTCACTAAGGATGAAATTTTTACAAGCACATCAACAGTAACAGAAAGCTATTCAACGATAGCTTTTTGAAAAAAGATTTACTGGCTCGATTCTGATAAGAAAGAAAAGCTTGCTAATAGTGAAATGTTGCCATAGTGAATGTTTATTCAATATAATGCAGAAATAAGATAGAAGTGCTTAATAACTTATAACATGGGAGGAAGCACAACTCTTTTCGTTATAAACCATGATTCAAAACCTCAAAATATACTTATTAACATTAATGAAACAACGAAAGGAGAACAAAAATTTGTGAATTTTGGAAATAAATGGCAATTTTCTTCTCAGTAAGAAAACACAAATTAAATTTTCATGCAGAACTGCTGAAAGCAAGCCTATATTTAAACAACAAAGCAACACAATAAACCTATTTAAATTTCAAGGATTTTCTTTCTTTGAGATTCGAAAAGACAAAAATAATAAATATTAATGATCTACATGTACATATAAAAGAGAAAAATGACTCACTCACTCATAACTATATCTCAGGAACTATAAGACTTACAGACTTGACTTTAGGCAGACATGATCCTTTCATATAGTAGAGATCCGCTAAAAAGAAGTTTTTCGAAAACCAACTCACAAGGGAGGTTGCGAAGGGGTGTTATTGATAAACCTACCATTTTTGAACTATTAGACCTACAAACTTAAAATTTAGCAGGCATGTTCCTTTCATGGAGTAGAAATTTGCAGAGGGGGTTTTGTGACAATCAACCTCCATGGGGGTTGAGAGGGGCTAGGGGGTGTTATAGATCAATAATCCCGTTTTTGAACTGTTAGACTCATTGACTTCAAATTCGGCTATCATGGTCCTGTCATGTAGTAGAGACCCACTACAAAAAGGGGATTGGGGAAAATCGCCCTCTAAGGGAAATTTCATGGGGTTAAGGGTATGTATTCTAATCCATAAGTATTCTAGTTTTTCAACTTTTAGACGTACAGACAGGAAATTTGGAAGGCATTTTCCTTTTGTACAGTAATCCGCTACAAAACGTGCTTTTCGAAAATCACCACCAAGAGAGTTATGGGGAGCTATATGTAAACACATTCCCTTTTTAAAACTATTAGACAGACAGACTTGAATTTTAGGCAAGCATGCTACTTTTGTTGAGTAGAGATCCCCTAACAAAGAGTTTTGCGGAAGGGGTTACCGGAGCGTAAAGCTTCATTGCACCTCTGTTTTAGAAATTTAGGTCCTGACCTTTTTAACTCAAGGGGTGAGAATTATAAGAAAGTTTTTCAATGCAATCGAACACTTAGTGATAGGACTTAGATAAGTGCTTCTCAAAATTTGTGACCCAATATTAAATCATATTTTTCATCGCTTCCCCTTCCATACAAATAACAATACCTTGAATTCAATAATACTATGCTATGAAGCTAAAGCTACAATACGACTTTAACCTCTTAAATGACACTGGCGTATATATACGTCTCACTCAACCGGTGAGTTAAATGCCCTGGACGTATATATACGTCTTACCGAGGTACGATCTTTTCTGTGCATTGCTATCCATAAAATTATTCCGAAGATTTGGAATGCAATAAAAGGACCTTGAAGTGTTTGCAAAGGATTTACATATATCTGAGGATTTCCTTATTTATTCATTTTTTCCCCACCACCAATACCTAACATACGCACGCCTACGCGGATGCATTGGGGAGCGAATCGTGTAACTTTTAATCGGCATTAAAGGGATTAATTATAAACCGTACAAATTATCAAAATAAATGTTAATTTTTGTATATAATTTTTATGACAAGTCTTGGGGTCAGTGGTAATTGTTCAATTTGTTCTTAACTGAGTATCGTTAAATTAATAATAAAATACATTGTGCAGTACTGATACACTTTTAAGTGTATTATACCAATGCCAATGTTAACTTTATTTTTTATTATGTCAGAATGTATTTTGTGTTTGTTTACACTTTCAGTAAATTCATATTTTTTTAAAAATAATCTTTTCTTTTGGACTATTCGATATGCTCGGGTCCCCCTCATTGAATTATTATACCCCTTTAGGGGGAATGTCCCATAGTTTGAGAAACGTTGACGAATATGTGAATAATTTATATAAAACAGAATATATTCATACAACATCATTAAATATCCAGCAAAGAGAGTCGGTAACGGTTAGTACTAATATAGTCATATAGTTTAACAAGGGTATGAAATATTTGGCGTATATATAAGCATTTTTTCTCCAAAAGAAAAGCACAAATGCGCTCCAGTACCGAAAAAGATGCATTGGAAGTTTTAATTGAACTCCATAAAAAAGTATAAATACACAAATTGAAAAAAACTTAAATTTAAATTTCTTATTAAAAATATAATCTTTTCGCAAATAATAATCCTCAAAAACTTTTAATTAGTGAACGGTGAAAAAATTGAATATCTTTTTAATAAGATAATCAGTCTTAATTACTTAATTCAAAAAATTTTCTAGAAAGTTTTTCTTAAGTTCTAATTATTCCAGATTCGCAAGCTCGATCGAAAAATATCCTTATTTTTAATGCTAGAATCTTCAGTCGCGTTTTTGCGCACAGTTTTGTCTGCTTTTGTAATTTTTTAAGTCTGGGAAGTTGATAATTTTGTAATTTCTTTTATAAATAGTCATCCTTTAAGTGTGTCAATAATTGATCTCTATAGCAATTACTGAATTGAAGTTTATTCTGGTTTGAATTAATTCTGCTACAGAACCCAAACACTTAAGGTTTGGTTTGCTGTATTTATTCTTTTGAAAGAAAAATTGAAAAGCCGAAGAAACTTTACTTCTTTTTTTCCGATGCATAGTTAAAATAAAGCAAAAAACAAAGCTATGATAAAAGCAAGTTATCTATAGAGAAATTGAATAACAGAAAACTTGATTAGGAAATCATATTAAAGAGCGCTTTTTCACATAGGCACTCAAATCTTCCCATAAACCTTCACAGTATTTAAGAATCCTTCATTTAAGAAATTTTTTTTTAATTGTACCTCAGATTTTTGGTGGTAAGTCATAGAATTTTACCAACGACTGACTATGCGGAAGGTGTTATTTTACCTGCTAACTTCAGTAAGAATCTTAAATTTATTATTGAAGCTTATTTCTTTGTTAAATACATTGCCATTTTAAATGTAATCCTAGTTTCCCCAAAGGACCTTTGATGGGACCAGAACACGATATCACTTCTCAACTTGTACATCACCTCTAGCTGCACAATTCTCGTAATCTTCTTTTATTTTGTAATTATAATGATCATTCTTAGAATGTGTGCTATTCACGTGATTCACATTCCATTTGTACATGTGTCAATTTGAGCCTTACCTCAAACTTTTAATTATCACAATTGTACCTTAATCTTCTTACATCGTAACAACTTTTTCCTTTTCATTCATCAAAGATTCGTCATTTGCTAGTGTAAATGAAATTAGTAGCCAAAATTATAGTATGATCTTAATTCGGACTATTTTAGCCAATTTTCAATGAATACAAATCTTTTCAATTTTAGTAAATATAAGATAGTACCCAAATGTCATTATTTTGCTTAAAAATTGGGTTAATATAAGGATTGCCCGAATGAAAACTGGACATATGCGATTGCGGTAGAATGAGTGCAGTTATATTAGAGGCATCAAAGTACGGGTGGAAGTGTACACCACATGCAATGTTTAATAGTGAAACTTGTTAGACGTTGAGGAAATTAATCAAAAGTAAAGTCGTGCTATATAAGGATGCGTTCAGATCGGAACAACGTGTGCTAGTACGGTTTCTGATTGCAGGAGGTGAGATTAATGTGGATATCTATTGACGAATAGTGACAGCCTATGGCAAGCACTGCTTAGGTCGAACGTCTTGAAACAGTTGGAGTAAAACTTTTAGAGAAGGGAACAAACGATATTGGATCTCCATGATAATGTTCACACACATGTCTTCCAGGAAATCAAAGCAACGTTAAAAAATTCCTTTGATAAATGTTAGAACACCCAACGTACAGTCTGGATTCGTCATCTTGTGACTCCTATGCCCTTAGGCAACTTAAGACAGCATTACGTTTTTAATTGGACGATAATGTGAAGGAACCTGGGCAAGAATTCCTCAAGAATCAGCCACGTTTTTTCTAGAGTGAAGACATAGACTTGCTGTCGAAACGATGGAAATTGTGTTACAACCCCACAGAGTGGTTTCTATTGGTTTCCAATAAAGCCATTCTTTTTAGTGAACTTATCCACTTTTCAATTGGGCAACCCAGATAGATAATCTCCATGAATCCAAAAATCTTTTAAAAAGTCTAAGAACAGAAGAAAAGGTCCTGAAGGACCTCGTCCTTTTTTAAAATCCAAACAAGCCAAGATGAGTGCAGGGGAGACCAGATCGGAATGACACCAGTGGCACTCCGGAATATCTTCTGACCCTGGTTAAAAGTCAGTACTTTTAAATGCCCGTTTCATAAAGCACGAAAAAGCAATCTGATATATCCTAGGTATAAGCCTGAATGAACCCCTTGGATTTGTTCCTAAGTACCAAGGATGACTATGAAGAGTTCTTCCAGATTGATTGGATTGAGATCAATATTCTTAGGGAGGATAATTCGCTGAGACCCAGTAGGGCTCACCCCAACTTCAGCCACAATCCTGGACAAGAAATCGGCCTTCTCTTTACCATCAATCCCCATTGGGATGGGTTACCTCAAAGTGACGAAAGGGTGTACCTGGGCAGTACGTCTGGAGATTTTTCTCCTGGTAAGGTCACCCTATGCGTGAAGGCCATGTCATTATGCTCAGCTAAAACACATTGGCACCCGGGATTCAGTCTTCTCTCCTTAGGTGCATCTGGCCTTAGGGCCTATTGAACCTGCTCCTTTCTTTTTATCATAAATCCTCAAAACTAAACTATTTTATTTGAATACGATAGAATGCATCAGTGAGAACAATGAATATCAAATAATTCTGTAAAATTGTATTTCCTCCAATTTTAAAAATATTTTAAACGTGTTTTTTTCCCAAGATTTTAAAACCGTACAAAATGAAATTATTTGAATGGACATAAAAATTATTTATAAAAATCTAGAAAACGAATGTGTATCCATAAAAATTTTCTTATTTGTTGCTTTTTTTAAAGAACTTTATAGTATCTTAGAAACACAATACTCTAGATTTGAAGTGAAGCACAAAAGAAATTCTTTAAAGTTTAACATTGGTTGATGGATTTATTAATCGTTTGCTTTGTAACGTCATACATAAAAGCAACGCGAGAACTAATGGAAACGAACGAACGTGGAAATAGGAATGAAACAATTTGGAAAACAAGATTTATAGGAGATTTAAACTATATTTATTTGAAATGTATTTCACAAACAAACAAGAACTTAAAACAATGCTAATTTTTAAAAGAAAATTAAGAATACAAATATTATAGTCGGACAAAGCGAACAAAAATAAATTTATAAATATAAAATAAAATTAGAGCAGACGATAATAATTTTTTTTTACTTTAATTGAGTGAAAAATAAGTTAAAATAGAAACTTTTTAATTAATCTACACACTTTTTTGTAAAAGAGAATAATATTAAAAAATAAACCTAAAATTTATATCTAAAGAAATATTTTGATGAAGGACGTAATATTAATCAATTAGCTGATTTAAAAATGAAATTTTTTTCTGTAGTCAGTAACAGCAACAATCTTTAGAAACGAATGTAATTATTTTATTTTTAAGATCTCAGAGCAAAATAATTTTTCAAGCTTCTTTTCTGTTAAAAAATTTAACATTGAAACATATTTTTAAAAAATATTCTAGTTTCCCCTTTACGTTTGTATTTTATTCAAGAAATGCATTTTTTAAGATTTTTAGCTGGAAAGTAATTTAAAATATAAAGATTGGATTAAAACTTTATTTGCAGAATACAAGTTTATGTATTATTGTGTATATATAAAAAATTAGCATTTTTAGTAGAATTGTTTCTAGTTTCTCTTACAAAAAAAGAGAAGTAATTTTGTTTTTCAAAAGTCAATAACTATATTAATGAATACACCGTATTCATACTTTAGAACTGGAATTTTTCTTTTTCACATACCAATAGAACCTTAAATACAACCAGAAAGAAAAAATGTTTTTTTCATCTCTATTAATTTATTATGCTATAAAGAAGTTTAATAAGGCAAATTTGGAAGGAAATTGTTTATTGTGTTATTGGAAACGCCTAAAGGAAGAGCGCAGCATACTTTTTCCAAATAAATTTATTTACTTATGAAAGACAAATAATCTATTTTTTGGCATTAAATTTAAAACGAATAAAAATTAGCATTTTATTCAGCAAAAACACTATTTTTTAGGAAATAAAAAAACTTTTGTTACATTTTTCCGTTAATTTATTTTCTCCTTTTAGGATTCTTTCGACAAAAAAGCTTTTTAAAAATTCAGTTCAACACTATAAATAAAGTACATGCTTAGTACTTTAGAGATACTAAAAGTTTTACAGTTAAAACCTTTTTCTTTTTTGTATTAAAAATCACAATTATCACTTTTCTGTATACGTTTAAAATATGCCATAAAACGAAAAAGTAACTCATTTAAATTAACGTTATCAAAATGTATAAAGGAGGAAAAAACTTACATACTGACCCACTCATCACTAGATCTCCGAAATTATTAGATTTAAAAAATTGGAAATTTGGCAAGCATGTTTCTTTTGTTGAGTAAAGAGAAAGTCTGCTAAGAGCTGGTTTTCAGGAAATCGGCTCCCGAAAGGAGTTACGGGGGACAAGAGAGAAAAAAATTTTTTGAGCTATAAGATGCTTAGACTTGAAATTTGACAAGCGCCATTTCCTTTGTTATGAGTAAAAACGGGTTTGTGTGTGTGGAAATCGACTGCCAAAGGGAAGGTAGAGGGGCACTTTGGATTTAAAAAATATTCCGTTTTTGAACTATTAAAAACTACAGACGTAAAATTTGGCAATCATGTGTTCTTTGTTGAGTAAAAATCTGTTAAAACAGAGTTTGTGAAACTTGATTGACGAAGGGGTTGAAGGTGGTAGGGATGCTTAGTATAAAAAAAAAATTTCCGTTTCTGAACTTTTTTCCCCAAATGGTCTGCATATTGGCAACTAAGCTTTTTGCAGACACGACAAGCCCCCAAATATTAAAGCCATTTTATCGTTGCACCATCTAGTGGCGGCTCTCACTACCAAATTTTGACACTTGAATTAATTTTTTAATTCGAGTTCTCATTGGATGCTAAATATTTGCCGTGATTTAATTTTGCCGAGAGTACTATAGCCAAAATGCTACTCAAAGGATCTTTTACATGACACATAATCATATGACATGCATGCATACGATTTTCGCATCCAGAAAATCTGTCAACTCCAGCCGGGATCGAACGCGCAATCTAGGGCTTACGAAGTGGGCCTTCTACCGTTTTTGAACTATTATCCCTATAAACTTGAAATTCAGCAAACATGTTTCCTTTGTTTTGTAGGTTTCTGTTAATAGGTTTTTTGTGGAAATCAACTCTGAATGGGGAGTTTGGGGAAATAAAAGATAGTTATTCTTCAATGTTTCCGAAATTCATGTCCTGATTTTTTTTTCTTTTGTTCTTTTTAGTAATGATGAGGTGAGGGCTATATAAGAATAATTTTGAAATTATTGAAAGCTCAATTCTAGGACTTAAATATCAATAACTTGAAAACAGACGTACAACATCATGAAATACCCAACGAAGTGGGCTGAAAACGGCTAGTACCAGGTGGTTATAACTAAAGTTACACTATTCAGAGGTTTGTAGAGCCCGATCTGCTTATCGGATTTTGATGAAATTTGGAATATATACTATATGGACCATGGA
This sequence comes from Trichonephila clavata, assembly GCA_019973975.1. Lineage (NCBI taxonomy): Eukaryota > Metazoa > Arthropoda > Arachnida > Araneae > Nephilidae > Trichonephila > Trichonephila clavata. The sequence continues at coordinate 23,017 of BMAO01025979.1, forward strand.
AAAAAGGTTTCTGCAATAAAAAACTAGTACAAATTTTGACCACCAGGTGGCTATTATAGAATATTCCTTAGCAAATCCGTAAAACATGAATAAAAACTTGCAGTCATAGCCAAAGAATCATTCAGCGTGCCTTTTACATCGCTTTGGCATGCCCTTACGGGAAAAAAAAGATCGAGCTTTACTGGTAAAACTGTTTTATCAGAACGGCAGTAACTACTTAGCTTCTCTGCCTGAATATCGTCGTTTTAAGGATCTGCGAAACGACTCCATATCGAGGATTGGTTTGCGGAAGATGATTATGAAATTTGAAAAAAAAACTGTGGAATTTGGGTGTGTGCGCTGCGCTGCACCCGGAAGAGGACGAAAACTGGTTGGGACTGAGACTGTGGAGGAAGTCGCTACTGCTATGGTTGAAAGAGCCTCCAGTTCCATCTATTCTTCAGCAAGTGGTTGATCAGTGACACGCGAGTTGGAGATTCGTGGTCAACAGTACGAAAAATTCTGCGATACATTTTGAAATGGTATCCTTATATGATCCTCAAGATCAGAAAACACGTCTTGAATTTACTTGCCGATTTTTGGCGAGAATGGAAATTTATAATGCATGGCATTGGAAATTTCTATGGTCAGATGAGGTTCACTTTTATTTAGATGAAGATGTGAATACTCAAAATTGCCGCATATGGTGTACTTCACCTCCAAATATCCTGCATCAACAACCACTGCATTCTGATTACGTGATTGCTTGAAGTTGATTTACTGCTGAGCTTATCTCCTCGGACCTTTTTCTTTAAAACTCTCACTCCACAAGTCCTAAAAGATGCTCTGTCACAAGTCCACGGTACAGTGAACTTCTTCAACAACAGGTCATTCCTGCTTTACAAGAGCGACAATGTTGGCAAACCATATTATGCAAGATGCAACTCAGATTTCTTTAGTGGCCGAGTGGCTAGGCATCGATCATGCTAACGTTCATGAGTTCGATTAGTACAAAGATCGCGTGTAGGGGAGATGCACGTTAAATCTGTCGGAGCTCAACGTCCTCCGTTGTGTGTGTAGTTAAGAGCCAGCTCAGGTGTCTCGCGTCACTGACCAGTTCAAAATTACCGGACCGTCGCCAAAAACCCCGTGTTGCTAATAGTGCGACGTTAATATTCTCTCTCTCAGATTGTGCTTTAAGTCAAAGCACTGCTTAGTGCTAACTTTCGTGATAATCGTGTAATATCCAGACGTTTTCCGGATGCATGGCCTTCTCGTTCACTCGACTTAAATCCCTGTGATTTCTGGTTGTGGGGATTTCTAAAAGGCCGTCTTTATAGCGGAGGAATTAATGACTTTACCTGATTTGAAAGCTAGCATTATACGCCATGTGGGTAAAATCACTCGTGAGTTGCTTCGCGCTACCATTGAAAACGCTATAATACGCTTTCAACACGTTATTGATGTCATTGGTCATATTGAGCATATTCTGTTATTGAATAAGTTTCAACGACTCTAACATATCATTTGGGCACCACATTTCTTCCAAGTGGTCAAAATTTGAGCTATTTTCTTGTTGCAGAAACCTTTTCCCCATGGTCCATATAGCATATATTCTAAGTTTCATCAAAATCTGATAAGCAGAACGAGTTCTACAGGCCGCTGAATAATGTAACTTTAATTATAACCACCTGGTACAATATAAAAAGTAATAAATACAAGGGGCAAAAAATTACTTTTTAAATCAATTTGTTGTGCCGTGTTTGTTTCAGAACCAAAAGTCTTCGGAAAAATCAGGTTTTGTTTATATAATTACTTTCCAAAGTATATTTATATTAAAATTTAAAAAAAACATAATCCATAAATATTTGCAATTTTTATGAAAAAAAATCCCTTGAAGTTTTACATTTTATAATTTGAAACAAGTATTGAAATTTTTTTGTTACACAAATGCTGTTTTCGTATTATTTTTTTTCTGTAAAGCAATTAACATAAATGTAAGAAATTAGTTCTAAAGAACTTTTTATTAGTTAATTTTTAGTATCTAATTTAAAAAAAAACACTTTATCAGAATTTTGTCAGAAAAATCAATTTAAATTATTTAAAAAATTTAACATTTTCATACTTAGTAAATTCCTGATACCGAAGTAAAAAACATTAAATAATATCTGGACTATTGCATTATTTTTAAATTAAAAATGAATAACAATGAATTAAAACATGCGCATTTCTAAAAGTTTAAAAATTAAGCGAAGTTTTAACAAACCACATGAAGAAATTTAAGGAACAATATTCCTTTTAAACTGTGTTCCCTAAAATTAATTTTAATAAAAAATATAAGAAATTGTGTTCCATTGAAATATTAGTTTCAATATAAAATTAAAGAAAAAAAAACAGTTGAGAAGAGGAATTACAAAATAATGAATAAAAGTTTTTTAAATTTTTTATTATTGCAACTACTTTATATCTATGTTGGTGAAGTTTGGCGACTTTTTAGTAAGGTAAGATTGAAGATTCGTAAGATATATGGTTTTTCTCTGGTATACCTTAAAACATGTGATAAATTTTTCTCAAATTGCCAAAAGTTGACCAACTACCTGTACTACATTTGAACCTGGTACTTTTAAGGGGAAAAAAAGAAACGAGCCTTACAGTAGTCGCATACGAAGTGTAACATCTGACATGTTATCGTGGTAAATTCGCAATAGCCACTTAAATCCTGAAAAAAATTAATCGAGTATGATTGGAAATAATTTTCTATGGAATAATTATATCTTTAATGAAAATTTTATTTAATTAACACAAGGAGTAATGCAATTTTTTATCAAAAATAATTATTCTTGTTCAATTTGGGGAAGAGCGGTAATGATAATTTATGATAACTAAAATATGACACATATACTTCTGTTTTCAAAGTATTTAAAAACCGTTGAAAAATAGCGTCAATAACAGTACCACTGTTAGTTGTCGAAACATTTCGATTTGTGTTCATTTCGAGCTTGAATTCATCATTCAAAAAAGCTATGAGTGGCTCGGCTTCTAGCAAACTGAAGTTAACTTTAAAATTATCACTCAAAATCATGGGAAGCGAGTGATAGTTTTTTTTTTTAAGAGCAGAACCAGTTTCGGAATATGGTAAAAGTAAAAAATGCAGGAAATCTTTAATTTTTTGAACCGTTTGATTCGGAGAAATGTATACGACCACCGAAATCACTGTTTGTCCATTTTCAAATAAGCATTTTGCCGCACACGTGTCCCCAATATCTTGATTAACAATACCCAGTCCACTTGTTTGACGATAAGTAATATCCATATGTCGAGCCACAACATGAGAGTTGTTCTGTTTACGATAGATCGCAACACCAGCTGCTCTGTGGCCCGGTCGTTTAAATTGTACGCAGCAATCGAAGTCAGGTATCGAAACACGTTCGTCATTGTCTAACCACGTCTCTGCCTAAAGGACTTAGCTTCTTCTCTGATCCTAAAGTGAGAAAACAAAAACAAAGATCCCACGACCTAGACCGCAGGGGATGGGGGCGGAGCCCCTCCCGAATGAAGGAGAAAAAACAGAACTTCACTGAATAGCGCACGCTTCCCCAACTTCCTGTTACGCATTTCCGTCCCTTTTCACGAAATCACTCCTACAAATCTCCAACAATCGAGAGGAAAGATGTTACACATCCAAAATGTAGAGACTTAATTTCCAAACCATAAAAATCCTTTTTAAGTGTCATAACTGAAAATAAACTATATCATTTGAAAAAGTTCTACATAACATACATCTATTATCTCCAAAAATACAACAAACACATCTATTTCCTCATTATCAATCACCCAAATACTTCTTCTTGTAACATAAGAAAATATGTAAATAAAAATTCAATCACATAAAGCAAAACTAACTTTAGCATTTGAAGCAATAAATATTGAAATGTGAACTTATATTTTTTGTAAGTAATGTGGACTTAAAGAAGCTATTATCTGGTATATATTTTTTTAATGTTATTTTTTCTCCAATCAATAATTGTCATAGTACTTCAAAACCTAATTCTCTTTATCAAGAAAAAAATTCTAAACTTATATTTCGCACCAAAATATAAAATTCTTTTTTGTTAAAACGAAGGTATATGTTCAAAAAGAGTTATCGAGTTGTCCTTATTTGAACCCTACAGCATTTCAAAACACTTTATTGAATCGAAGTGGTCAAAAACACCTCCAGCAATAGAAGGACAACCAATGCCATACTTTTTGAAGTCAAAAGTCGTCAAACTGAAATTTATTTGGAGATTATTCTTTCCCCCTTCCTCTTTTCACGTCTTTCAGAATTCGAAGTGGATCTGTTTAGGATGAAAGTGCTTAAGTATTGGAAAATTTAGAATAGTTTTCGAGTTATTGGTTTCCGAAACCGCGCGTGGCGATAGCAGACATAAGATTGATCACTGCAGTCAGAAAAGGCCTTTTTGCACTTTTTAGATTTAATTTTGAAATTTTATTAACTATGTCTGCCCTAATATTATAGATCAAGGATTTTTCCGAATGGAAAAATAGTCCAATGTTATCCATAGTCCAATAGTATCTCACTCACGTATAGATCAGAGATTATTTCATTCCTTGATTCTATATGAATGAATATAAGTTTTTGTTGGTATATGTATTCTTTATTTCATATTTTAATTCTGATTATTTTTTAAATGTTTATATTAAAATTTAAAATTAATGAATACGTATTATACCGTCGACCAATTTCGTCGATTCAAAGGATGTCACCAAAAGCCTTGATATTCAGCCAAAAGTGGAAGCCATTCCAGCTTTAATATGAACACAGTAATAATAACGATGACAGCGTTTTTGCGAATTTTTTTGAATTTGGCGAAATTGTTGGTCGGTATAATATGTAAGTACCTTAAAATTAAGTATTTGATAATTAAGTAAGTATTAAGTTGGCTATTTTTAAATTTTAAGGACATTAGTGGTATTTGAGTGGTCAAGATGAAAAACTGTTATTCGATGTTTATTTTATTTTTATTTAAAACAGTGCTTCTTAAGCTTTCATCGCCCCCTCTTCTTACAATATTAATATATTGAAAACAATGGTAATGCAGTTTGACGGTTAAACTGCAATACGACTTTAATTATAAACCGTACAAATTATCAAGATAAGTATTAAATTTAGAATATGAAAAGCCCATGGTAGTCTCTAGCAATTACTAAACTTGTTTTTAATTAAGTATTACTAAGTTAATTATCAAATACTTTGTGCAGTACTAATACATTTACAAGTTTATTATATCGCTATGAATAAGTATTTTATTTCTTATTGTGTCAGAATGTATTTTGTTTGTTTATTTTCAGTAAATTACTAATTTTTTACAACAATATTTTGTTTTCGACTTTTCAATATGCTCGCGATCCCTTGCAGATTTATCGCGACCCCCTAGAGGGGCGCGCCCCACAGTTTGAGAAACGCTGCTGTAATCCCTAGTTAGAGACATTTGTAGGCAAGACCACATCTAAGTATAATGAGTCGTAGGAACTTTTTATATCTAAATTGATTCCTACAAACTATTTCTTTTCTGCTTCAGCATCTATGATAGCTTTATGAATCCTATATGTAGCACTTCTACTATTTTTAAATGGTCTAAAGCCAAAGTGATGCCGGTGAAGGTTTTGCTCTATAGCAGTGGGTCTTCAAATTGTGTTCCACGGAATCCTGAGGTTTCGCGAGGTATAAACCTAGGGATTCCGTGAATCACAATAAAAATGAAAAGAAAATTATAAATGTGTATGCAAAATGGATTCAAGTTCTCTATGAATTTTGTTTAACCTCGTGTGTGTGTGTGTGTGTGGTGTGTGTGTGTGTGTGTGTGTGTGTGTGGTGTGTGTGTGTGTGTTGTGTGTGTGTGTGTGTGTGTGTGTGTGTGTGTGGTGTGTGTGTGTGTGTGTGTGTGTGTGTGTGTGAAGCTAATCCCAGTCTTTAAGAAACTGAAAGCTTTATTTATACATAATAAAAATTTATACTTCGCAATATCTTTAAAGTAATATTATAATCTAATAAAAGAATTTTAAATCGTTTTTTTCTTTATGTATTATATTGTTTACTACCCCTGGTCCACGAAATAATTTTAAACTCCTTAGTAAAATGTTTTTCAAAACTAAATAGGTTTCTTATAGAAAATGCATCGTTTTCATTTGTGGGGGAAAAACACGTATAATGAAGGAGAAGTAACAACTTACCGACACTTGTTTTGTCAACAACAGTAAATCATTTGTATAGATATTGAAGTGAACTACGGATATCGGGGTAGAGAATCCAAAGATCATCACATATCTCTCTCTCTCTCTCTTCTTGGATAGAATTGCCTCAAGACCGCGCCAATGGCTGTTAGTCCACTTCTAAAACGTAACATAAAAAAAGAATTTTTAAGTCAGATCAACAACAAAAAAATTATCTTAGTTACTTTTTATTAAATAGTTACATTTAATATAAATATGTATATACATATGACAAATCACATCATAAGAGGTAATTAATTTTTATTAATTATCATTAAAGTATCGCATTGTCATCCAAAATAATCGCGTAAATAAAATTTCAGTTCAACTGTCCAGCTTTGAAAAGAGAGGGAAATTTTTTTTTTAAGATTTGACGCAAGTCGCTAAAAATGAAGCCAACGTGGTTACATCTATAATTTTTTAAATAATCAATTTCAATCAAAAATTTTAGTTAATTATAATTAAATTATCGTATTGTTACTCAAAACAATAGTGTATATTAAATTTCAGCTCAAATAAGCGCTTTAAAATGTGAGAAAAAAACATTTTCAAGTTTTGACACAAATCACCAAAAGGGTCGCTAAGTCACCAAAAATTATGTCAACGTGATTGTGTTTGTAATTCTTTGAATAATTAGTTTAATCAATTAATTTTTATTAATTATAATTTTATTTCTGTATTGTCATTCAAAATAAGCGTGTATATAAAATTTCAGATCAATGGAGTGCTTTAAAATGCATTTTATGAACGATTGAAAATTTGAACAAGATAAATATAGAGAGAGTGTGAGCTAATAGTAGGATTGAAAAACTGAGCAGAAATCTGGATTGTGTTTTTCACAGGCAATTTTTCCTGGGGCGTATCAATATAAATACCGCTACTGGCTGGATCAGACACTTTATATATACTACTCTCAGTGTAAAACTTGATTTCATCATTGGGGATGTTTTTAACAATCTCTAATGCTAAGTGTATAAGATGGCTAGAGATAAAAATTTTCTAGACCCTGGAGAGTCCCTCGGAAGGATTCAAGCTGCATTGTAGTGAAGAGAGCTCAACATTTCTCCAGTAAAAAAAGTTCTGAGACTCAACATGACTGAAGAGGTTGTTTTTAGTTGAATTGACTTTTTTCAGACCAAGCAAAAAGATCAACCTCCTCAGCCCCGAGACAAAAATAAAAGCTTGACCTTTTGTAAGAGGTGTTTTAATCACTCTGAAGTAGAAAAGTAAAATAATTTTTTTTAATTTATAGAAGCTAGGGCATATATATACATGTGATACATCAGAAACAAGACACTACAATCAGAATTTTTTTAAGTATTAAACAAGATTGAAGTAATTCATTTAATCTTATTCTTTAATCACACAATGCATACAATTCATTCATTCAACATGAAAATTAAGTTTTATTGGCGCTTTAGATACATATTGGTAGTATTATTACAATAACATTATTTTTTATTTTCGTGTAATGCCTTAAAACTATTTTAGTAGTTGTGAAGCATAGAAAAACCTTGCAGTCTGTACACTGTACAATTGTTAAGGCCGAGCACTTCTCATTCCTGCACCTACTTAAAGGAGTCCTATCCCCTACCGTTTCAGGCCTAGCTTCTTTATTACGAGCTTCCTCCCAAAATATACTTAAAAATTAAAACAAAATCGAATTAAAAAGTATATTCATAAGGGATTGGGTCTCATTGTATCACAAGTGATAGAAACAAATTTCTCAAGTCATTATGCTTTAATATTTCACAAAAATTTCTTTTTTTGTGTTAAGTAGTAAAAATTATAAAAACAAAAAAAAGCATATTTTAAAAATAGTTTAATATTTGTATATAAATAAGAAATAAATACTAGGTGCACACATCTTGTTTTGATTCAGAGATGCTACTAGAAATCGTTATCATGAACAGGTACTGCCTTGTGTTGATTAAAGGAGGAAATTATAGGAGATTTTTCACTTTGGGGTATTTGATGTAGTACAACCGGTCTGAAATTTGTTTTTACTGTTCAGCCTTCACAAAAAAAAATATGAAACTTTTGGGATACAAGGGGACCGAGGAAGTTAAAGATTTGGCTGCATTTCCGAATTCGCGTAAACCATAAAAAAATTTGCTACCTATTATAAAATGCTGTAGTGCAAACGATAAGGAATGAATTAAACACTACCTTCTCCTCTCAAAAAAAATATATATCAGATAAATCTTTTTTTTTTTTTTTTTTTTTTTTTTTTTTTTTTTGTCTTTTACAACTTGGCTCAGTATAATTTGATACAAAATGGATTTTTAACACTACCTCCAAAGATGATGGGAAAAAATACGAAGATAAAAAGTATTATTGGAATCCAAACTATTTTCGAAAAGTGATACCCCAATGAAAAAAAAAGTAAAACCTCAATGATGAATGACATCGCTTTGCCACAGCTAATGGTGTTATAATTGCAAGGAAGATTTTTTTTTTATTTATCATAAAAGTTATCATGAAAGGAAAAAAATTAAATGGCGACGTTTTCCGGGTAATTTAGCCAGGAGAAAACTCAATATCAGCGACTTTAGATGAATTTTAGAAGCATCAAGTCTTAAAAGCAGAAATTTTGATGGTATTTGATGTAGAAGAGGTATTGTACCAAGGCCACTAAAAGAATTTTTCGTGCCTATCTCTTCAGTAATTATTATTCTTTTTAGCTTTTTCGATCTTTCAGTTCACAAAAGAAAGGAAATGATATTTCTGACTAAAAAAGTAAAAATTAAAAAAAAATAGTAATTTCAAGACCCAGTTATCAAACTGAGGAGTCAACAAATATATTTAAAACCCTTTCAAAACTCTCTTCAATCAGTCGTTCTAAATTAGCCACATAGTGTTTAGGTATCCGGCTCCGGGCGTCATAACTTTTCAACTGAATGTTATAGGGAAAAGGTTTTAAGGAAAAATATTTTTATAATTAAATGCAGAAAAATTGATGAATTTTATAAAAAAAAATCTATTTTGTTTTTACGTGTCAGTCCTACATTTCATTAGCGACTTTTGAAGAACTTCGAGAAAGTTTCGCTTAAACCGAAAAACTTTTAGCATTTATCCTTAGGAGGATATCGAATAAAATGCCATAATTTTTTAAAATCCTTGGAGATGTATTGATCCCCACGCATGTTCGAGCCCAATAATAATAACAGCATTTGGCGACATTTTTTGAATGGGCAACGTCTTTCGATTTGGCAAAATTGGCTGAAGGTATAATACGCTCTTTTTTAATCCAAATGACTTCATTTTGTCAGCTAAGCCTTTCAAAACACGGCAAGTCCCCAACTGTGAAACCCAATTTACTGGTGGTACCATGTACTGCAGAATCCCTCTACCGAACTTTTTTGACTCTTGAATTTATTCAATTCAAGCTCTCGAAGGAAGCTAAATATTGTCATTATTTAATTTTGCCGAGAGTACCGAAGCCGGATTTATATTCAATGGATCTTTTAGCCACATGGCATGTTTACCTACGATTTTCGCATCCAGGAAATCTATCGACTCCAGGCGGGATCAAACAGGCTACCTCAGGCTTACAAAGCTGGCACGCAACTTCTAAACCACCGAACCAACCGGTATGATGCATAAGCACCGATAAATCTACGGCAGAATATCTCCTAATTTTTAAAAATAAAACAAATAATAAATACAAGTCCGCAGAATAGATCTGTTAAATCTACACAGGTACAATTTTTCAACCAAAAATTTAGAGATAATCATATTAAAAGTAATTGATGATTTTTTTCAGTTTATGTAGGAGAATTGATTCTAAAAAATGAAAATCTTTTGAAAAATTATTGAATTTTGAATTTTTGTTATTCCTCTGGCGTTTCTTAAAACTTTTGTAAAATATTCAATTTTTAATATTTTTTATCGTTTTGTAAGGGATTTTTATTTCTTCGAATGTTGGGGACCAAATTAGTATGAGAACTTGAAAAAACGCTCAGGTTTTGAAACTGAATACACTCAGGTGACATCAAATATCTCTCAGAATAATTGGAATTTAGAACCAGAATTTAGAAGCAAAACTTTCCCAATCAAATGGGCTACCAAGTAGGCTGGATATTAATATTTCTATACAAATTACGTTAACTAAAAAGTGTGGTATAAATCTTAGTATTTATTAGTAGAATCTTTGTGTTAATTCTTGAAATGCAACATTCGAAAGTTTATTAAAAATAGGTCTTGTGCTTTTTTTTCTTTCTTTTTAATTCTACTAAAAATTTGTAACTCAAAAATATTATAATTAAAATGTTAAAATACATTTTTTAAATCTATGAATAATTTTTTGGAACTTGATAACATCTCGGCTTTATATACTAAAAAGTTAAAAATTAAATCTAATAAATACCCCTTTTTTAAAAGGAAAATATTTTTTTCCGCAGTTTCTGACACTTTTTTACTTTGATAAGTTGTCTGAGTTTTTCTCGTAGAATTCATTTTTGGCGTTTAAAAAATATTCTTTTCCAAAAATTCTAAATTCTTTTTTCAAAAAAATTAAAAATTTTAAGATATTTAATTTATTTATTAAATTCTTTTAACTAAATAAGAAGAAAGTACGTACATAAAGTTGCTAAGCTTGATGCAAAAGCAAAAGAAAAAAAATGTGCTTAAAAATGTGAAAAAAAAGGAATTTAATGAAAATGGAATAATTGAGTAATTAAGGCATTAAAAATATATACTTAAAACTCATTTTATTACCCAACAATAAGAGTAATTTTAGCTACCAGTAAAATATCTACCTCATCAGGAAATCACTTATTAAATTTATTTGCTACAACTGAAGCCTGCTTTCACCAATTAAGAACTTAATTTTAAAAATATATTATAAACGAATGAGAATTTTCTTTTTAATATTTAATTCAATTAAAGTCTTTTTTCAATTCCTATTATTAGCTCACTCTCTCTATATTTATGTATATATATTTTTTTATCTTGTTCAATTTTCAATCATTAATAAAGTTCTTTCTATTAATCCGATCAAGTTCAAATGAATTTTATAAAACTTGTATTCGATGACACTTGATGTTTATTTAGTTTTTTTAAATATTAATTAATTAATTACCAGATAATTAATTAATTTAAATCAATTACTGGCTTTCGACGCAAACTTAGATTTATCTCCATTGTTGTAATAATGTAACTGTTAAAACAATGACCAAAATTGGCGTCAAAAACCGGTTTTTCAGCCAAATTAGTCAAACCGGTGTGCATTGTTACAACAATGCAGACAAATCACACTCTTTTTAATTCCTACTATTAGTTCACTCTCTCCCTGTGTATAAATATATGTATTTGTATATAATATATGTGTAATGTGCCCTGAGCTCCATGGAATTTTTCTTGCTTATTACATTTTACGTTTATGTTGTAGTCGTGGCCTATTGGAGGAGACTTGATACTTGTAACTTTTTATTATTTCTGATGAGGACATTGCAACAGTTCACTTAAAATTTAATTTCTAAAAACACAAAAGCACATAAGAGAAAACTGGTTATCGAAGAGGACATGTTTATGGCGAACAGACAAAGATCAAAGAGCACAGAGCGCTCTGGGTTTATACACTGGTGGTGAAAGTCATGCGACTTCTTTCTAACGGGAGTCGTGATTGGTTGCAAACGCGCGTGAGCAATTAGATTAAGATTAGGATTATCACATTAGTCTTGCGCCAAAGAATTAGAAAATACTTTAAAGGAGTTATTTTAAAGAAGGCTAGAGGGAACTATTATATATATATATATATATTGTTCAAATTTTCAATCATTAATAAAATACTTTCTATTCATCCATTAAAAATAGGAATTGACATTAAAAACATTTTTTTATATATTACTTGTTTACAATATCCTTTTGGTGGCTAAAACTGATCTTTCGGAAGCTTTTGCAGAGAGCAATTAAATATACTGCGTTACAAAGTCTAATGGTTGGGTGCCGACGCTGTTCCCAATTTCGTCCTTCGATTGTGTTTGACTGGTTTTCATAAGTCAGCTTTGAGAAATGAAAATACAAGGCGTATCCGGAAACTAATTTCCGTTTCGTTCTACCGCAACCGCAGTGGTAGTTTTGCAGTACAACACTTTCGCTCACCTGCCTGCGGTTGATTGTGAGTCCTGTGACGTTATTATAGCCGGATTATATTGTTTATACAAGTGTTAGTGAGCGTACAAAATGTTTAAGACGATTGTTGATCCCACCTGCAGGGAGGCATGTTCTGTAACTCATTTTATGAACCCAAGGTATGTTAAGCCAGGTGGAATTCACTGTCAACTTGTAGACACTTATTGGAAAAATTTAATGAGTGTTGAAATGGCGAGAAAGTGAGTTTGACTATTCAAGAATGGGTGGACGACAGTTCATTACGAATCACAGAGTGGTCAGCCTTCTGTCGTAGATGATGATTTGGGTGAAAAATGTGAAAAACAGACGGTTAGGAATAAGATTGCTTTGTAATGAGTTTCCACATCTTTCAAAAATTTTACTTTTTAAAAAAAGGTATAGACAAGGTGGCTTCCCCGTATAAAAATGACTGAACATTGGTAGTAACTATGTCACCATTTCTCAAACTGTGGAATGTGCCAATATGGGGGGGGGGATGATAACTCTACGAGGGGGCGCGGGCATATTGAAATTCGAAAACAAAAGATTATTTAAAAGAATTATTAATTTACTGAAAGTAAACAAACAAAATACATTTTGACATAATAAGAAATAAATTCACATTTATACTAATATAATACACTTATAAATGTATCAGTACTGCTCTATGTATTTTATAATTAATTTAGCAATACTAAGGGAAGAACAAGTTTAAAAAATGCCATTGATTCCATGGGCTTGTCATGTATAAAATTATATACAAAATTATATAACACTTATTTTGGTAATTTGTACAGTTTATAATAAATCCCTTCACTGCTTATTAAAAGGTATATGATTTTCTCCTAAATGCGACCGTTTTCCATGTAGGCGTGCGTATGTGATGTATTGGGTGGAGGAGGAAGAAAAAAATAAGGAAATCCTCTGATACACATCTATATCCTACGCAAACTCAATGTGTGTGTGTGTGTGTGTGTCTGTGTGTGTAAAAAGGTCTTTTTATTGCATTCCAAAGCCTACGGAAAAGTTTTATTAATAGCAGTGCACAGAAAAGATCGTACTTCGGAAAGACGTATATTTACGTCTACGGAAATTAACGTTTTGTTTATATATACATTTATATACGCTGGTTGTACTTAAGAGGTTAAAGTATTGTAGTTTTTGCATCAAAGTATAGTATTATTGAAATCAATACATTGTTATTGTATGGAGGGGGGGGGCTCAATGAAGAGTATAATTGAATATTGGGTCGCAAACATTGAAAGTTTGCGAAGCAGCGAACTACATAGAAAAAAATAATTTCTCACATGCTCTTTCCTGTAAAATAAATTTTGTTTTGAAAAAATATTTTTTAAGTGAGTTTTTGCAAAACGGTACTTAAGTTTCCGGACATGCCTCGAAAATGTTCACCGAGAAAAAAATGAATTAATAAAATAGAACAAAAGTCATGTCAATTGATACAACAATAGCAACAAATCTCCTCACGTTCCCTAAAATTTCTTATTATCCAATACTACCCAAGGAAACAAAAATACTAAGCAATAGATCAGTTTAATTAAAAAATACTGCCTTATAGAATAACTTTTATACTTTTGAGCTAAAGCGTTATTAAGATTGCTTTACTGATAGTGTAGAATTGGATTGACAAAAAAAAATATTCAGTCTCCTTCTATTCAATTAATTAAATTTAAAATATGCGAAAAAACAAGGCTTACGCAAATTACATGTCAAAACTGTGTCTTGTGATTGTTATTTAGAAAAGTAATTTCAAATAAGATTATATTCTAATTTTCTTTACATATAAGTAAAAATTTTATTTATTTATTTACTTCAAAAACTTGCAGTTATTTGTAAGTAATTAGATTAAATATTAGATTTCGTATGAAAAGTTCTTCAATTTGTTTTACAAATTTCATTTCGATATTATATTTCATTTATTACTTCTAAGAACAGTAAGTAGCAATTTCACATTAAATAACTCAAAGTAGTAACACTAAACGAGATTTATAGTTTTATTTAATAAAAAAATATGTTTTTTTTTCGTATAATAAAAAATTAAACATAATTTGTGAAAAAAGTTCTCTGTAAAGTATCTTCTGGTTTAGTTAATATCATTAAAAAAAAGTTGAAGGGAAAAAACTCATGAAAAAACTACCTATTTGCGTATCTTGAAATGCCTGATATAAAATCTGCTTCTAAAATTAAGCTGGTTTTTTTTAGATACAGCTTTAATAGGAATTTAAAACAAGTATAACTTTTTACACAGTAAAAGCATTTTTTGCAAAATTCCCAAAAAAAATATATTACTTTTTAAATATACTTCTTCTGTAGGATTTTTTTTCAACAAGAAAAAACCATATTAAGAATTATAATCTAGGTTTTTTTTTACCTTTAAGTATCTAACTACAACTTTAAAGCTTTTTTAAAATACAGTGCCGTTATGTTTTTTTCCCGAATGAAACAATTTGTTTAGATTTACTTTAACTGTTCTATGAGGCCATGTTATAATACATACAGCGCCATCTATAGCTAACCATTGAAACTTTTATTATGTAAGTTTTTCTCGTTTACATTTTGCTAACGACATGAGAACATTTTATTAAGATTAGACATATTTCAACTGATTTTTGTGATCTTTAAAAGAATGCTTCAGGAACTTGTCTTTTTTAGATGTAAAACACGAAACACATGAATAAGAAATCATGATTTTGAAGATATTTATCAAAAAAAAGTTATTTTCGTTCATATAATTAATATTAGATATCTCATAAATTTCTAATAGAATTCAATCAATCTGTAGAAATGTGCTTTTTCCTATGGCATCCTTCTATCTTGGAGACATAGTTTTTTATTCTGTCATCAACCGATGTGGTGCACGTTTTCCGGCCTTTTCCTGCTTTGTTTTTTATTGAATTTGTCTCTTGATATCGTAAGCAAAACTTTCGGACTTCAGATGTGGTCACTGAACTCAAAACCTTCATGCAATTTCAGTATAGGAAAGACCCCTTTCTCAAAACATAATAATCTTACATCTCTTTCTAGGTGCCAACTACTATTTTATTTGATGCCATTATTGCTTCTTGATTAAATATTACTGTTGTCCTGACCTACATTCTACCAAAATCTTATGGTACCATTTGAAAACTGTTGCTCGAATGAATCCCCTATCAAATAAAAGGGAAATAATTGAGGTTATAGTTGGAATATGTGTGCGAGTGGGCCGGCGTGTGTGCATATTGATGCACATATATGCACGTATTTGCATATGTATTTAAAATGTATGGACACATGTGTTTGTTTTAATGTGAATTAATTTTTAATAGGGCTCTATTTTTCTATTATATCGAAAATTTCTGCAGAAGGGGAAGGTTGGATCCATGAAGGAAATCTTAACACGCCATTTCAATGTTCTAAATTAGTGACAGCTTTAGAAATCATAATAATTATCCATTTTAATCCAATGTTTCTTTCTGTTTTTGCATTTTAGTTGCTTATTATTTCAGATTGGAAATTCTGTTATTCTCCAGTCTTAGTTCAGTGGGATATTCTTTTGTATCACTTATTTTATTCTTATACTGTGTGTGTGTGTGTGTGTGTGTGTGTGTTGTGTGTGGTGTGTGTGTGTGTGTGTGTGTGTGTGGTGTGTGTGTGTGTGTGTGTGTGTGCTTCCGAATGTAAGACGAGTATGCGTCTTTCCTTCAAACAAATGCCCAAAATTAAAAAACCATGTGTAATCTGAATTGGGAAGCGAGATCCTGTAATTTTCTGATATGTGTAATATGAGAGCGAAAATGCTGCCAAGCATGTAAAAGAAATGAATTATTTTCCCATTAACCCCTTAACTGCCTAGGAAATGTTACGAAATTCACCCCCCCCCCTAGTGCCACCGTTTTTCGCTTTGTTACGCCGTTTTTTGGGGGGAAAGGAAAGGCGTGATTTTCCACCTAAAAATTGTTTACTTTTACTGTAAAAAAGAAAGAAAAGAAAAGTATAAAATAATAAGCTGAAAATAAAAATAATTAATCTCTAGAGTTAAAATATAATAAAAAATAAATTACAACTTTTTTTTTAATCTGTTCTGTGATATATCCTAAAACATGGTTGAACAAACAAACCAGTATCGTACAAAAATTTTTAAAAAAGCCCCTCTTACGCACGGTAAGCGAAAATGACAGCAAAAGAAGAATAGAAAAGAGCACACTCAAACAGAAAAAAAGCGGCTTAGCTATGAATTTTATCTTTCTGGAAATATACCCAATCAAATTTCTCTTCTCACCTCTTCTCCAAAATAAGTATATTTTTTAGAAGCACTGTCAATGTCAAGTTATTATATTCCAAAGCCGTGGGACTAGTTTAAGACACAGCAGTGCAATACAAAAAAATCCTCCACTGGAAGGACGAGTATACACGTCCGGCGCACAAAAGGCACATATCAGCAGGACGTGTATACACGCCTGTGTCACTTAAGGGGTTAAATAGCTGTAATGTAAAACACCAAAGACTATAGTTTTATTTCTAGTAATCCTATCTGACGCCAACGCTTTTTTGAACCTTTGTTATTTTGTGCACTATATACGCAGACAAACTTTCTGCCCATTTTTTTAATAGAAAATGAGCGGGAAGATAATTTTTTTTATGATAAGTGATCGTCAACCTAAGTCTATGCTCTAAGACCATGAACATATGCATTCACACATCGCAATGAGTGAATGTAAATTTTGAGGACTATTGGGAAAATCAGATTCTGATACTAGCTTTGAAAGATGTATGTTTTCTTTTCTTTAAAAATAAAAGTTCCTAAAAAGTCAAAAAGATTAACATTGTTTGCGCGTGACTAACGGAGTCCATCCCTTAAACTGACTTTAAAAAAGTTCCAAATACATGGAAAAATATACGGTATATATATATATATATATACCGTATATATATACTGGGAATACCGAATATATATTATACTGGGAGCTATTATGTAGAAAAAATTTCTGCTGCAGGAGAAGGTTGAGATCTCACTAACATTGTTTAATCCTGTTTCACTGTCCTAAACCAGTGACAGCTCGAGAAATCATAATAGTTTTCCCCTCTAGCTACATTTCTCTTTTTTGGTTTGTCATGGTTCCATGTTCTTGGTTCTTCCGGTCTGATCTTAGGATTCTTGGGATTTATTAGTCTTCTTTTGAATTATTTACTGCTATATATATATATATATATATATAAGTTGCTTACACCTGCTATAACCTATAAGTACCTCTACGTTATCAGAACTGATGAGTCACTTTTTTTACAATTCAGTTAATGGCCGTATTCTAGTGATCAGCAGCAACAATGATATGCAACTGTAGGTGGGAGCACATAGCAGCCCACGAACGGGTTTTTTTTCCTGCTCATGTCAGAAGAGGTGATACGGTACTTTGTCTCACTAAACTGATTCTAAAATTTAATGTGCTTGCAGCTATAGTTTATACAAAATTAGCACACAAAATAAATTGAATAAAACTGTCCCTATTTCATATAGCTTATATTTATTGATTTTTATATGGTAAAATGTATACAATTCTGGAATGTAAATTTAGGGCATCCGACTACACTAAAATTGTGAATTTTGCCAAAAATTGACACATTTTTTTAAGATTTTATTTTATAGGCAATCTTATTTGCTTTATAAAAATACCATGTTTATTCTTTTTCCGTTCACTAGAACAAAAACTACAAGTGTTTTAATAAAAGCAGATACCACATTACTTTAGGCAAGATGTCATACTTTAAAACGCGTTTTACTCGAAATGTGTTTTCTTTAAAATGCTCAAACGGGGCCAGAGATTGCTCAAAAGGTTTTGAAAATAATTAACTAAATTTTTTATGTATGTTCTAAAAAAGTAGAAGTGTTTTAACTTTCAGATTTATCAATCACAGTTTTATTACAAAACTTACAGTCCCTTATTTGAATATAATCACTGGTTTTTTAAGCAATTTCATATAATAATTAAAATAAATTGCACTAGTTTTTGTAAAAATTAAAATGCACTGTTGGCCACCGTAAATGCAACACCAAGAAATAAAAGAGATAGCACAACAGAATTTATTTTGTAGATAACATGTTGACCAAGTATCAAATGATTAAATTTATAGACTTCTGTGAAGTGTGGTTCCTGCCAGAATCAGTTGCCAGAGTAGCCGCCATTGTTGGAGATCACCGCTGCCACATGCCTCGGCATTGATTCAAAGAGACTTTGGATGTGTTCTTGGTGTACAGCAGATCAAGCAGCTTCCACACGTTGCCAAAGTTGATCTGGTGTGGCAGCTGAGGGTGTAATCTGGATCAATCGTTGAGCAACCATGGACTACATGTTTTCTATCGGTGAAAGATCCGGAGAGCGAGCCGGCTAGGGAAGCAATTCAATCTGGTGATTGACGAAGAACCTTTGGACAATGCGGGCCACGTGTGGTCGCGCAATATCCTGTTGAAATATGGCTGTGGCCAAGCCCTGAAGGTAAGGAAGGACAACTGGCTCCAACACCTCGGAGATGTAGCGCTGGCTGTTTAAAGTACCGGTAATGCGTACTAGAGGAATCCGAGGGTGGGGTATCCAATACCACCCCATACCACAATACTCGGTGCAGGACCAGTGTGGCGGTGCATAACGCAGCTGTTCAGCATCCTCTCTCCACGGTGTCTCCAGACTCGAATCCGACCATCGTGGTGCTGCAGACAGATGCGTGACTCGTCAGTAAAGACAACTTCATTCCATTCTGCCGCCCACATCCTTCTTTCATCGCATCATTGGCGGCGGAGACGTCTGTGGCTCTGCGTCAAGGGTAGACCAAGCAATGGACGTCTTGCGGAGAGACCACTCTACTGGAAACGGCGTCGAATGGTACGCGCAAACACTGAATGATGCGTTACAGACTCAATGTGCTGTGCTATGGTTTGTGATGTGACTGAGCGATCCGTCACTGCCATGCGCACAATTTGCCTGTCCTCACTTGAAGTGGTGCACTGAGGTGGATGCGATTGACCACGTCGGTCCGTAGTGCCCTCCTGCATCGAACGGTCACATATCCGCATTACAATTGTTTGGTTTCGTCCAACACGACTACCGATTTCCCTGAAAGATAATCTACAATCTCGGTAGGCCTCTATCCTTCCTCTGTCGAACTCGGATACTTGATCAAAAGCTGATCGCTGTTTTCTACGAGACATAATTGATCGTTTTCTGAAAAAAACACAAGAAAAACACAATTGCCGAACTTGAAATCGTCGAAATCTCCAAGCCTTAAATAGCGCTTTGAGGGGCGCCACAGGCGTGCGTGATGTGTGTCAGCGCTGAAATTCTAATCATTTGCATATCTCACCTCTGCTAATGCACGTTGTAAATTTCATGTTATTTGAGTGCTTCCTTCAGGGTGTTGCATTCACGGTGGCCAGCAGTGTATCACTTTTCCTGGACGTCATTTCAAAAATGAATAACATAGCAACACATCAGAATTAAAAATTGAAATTTGTTCATAAACGTTTGGTACAGAATGAGCTTCGTTTATGTTATTTTTTGAAAATTTTGACCCATTTTTTCACATTTTAGTAATAATAATTTCTTTTTCTCGTCTTAATTTGAGCATATTTTTTCTTAAAATGTACTAAAAAAATATAAAAACCACAAGAAATCCTCATATTTCCATTTTTATTTTAAAACAAGATATCAATCATTGGCATGGCCAAGTAATTTTAGCGCGTTTTTCACATGTTGTATTTTACAATAATTCAACTAATGAACTTTTTGCTAACAAAAAGTCGTACTATACTTAAAAAAAGTTAAAAATTATTTAATTTAAATATGATTTGGCTCATCTAGGGCACAAATGCGACCAAATGCCGAAAACCCGAGGTCAATCAGTTTCTTATTAGCTGAGAAAAAGGTACGACAAAATATGGAACGAAGACGAAGCCGAGGACGAAGACGAAATTTGCGTCCTAATAGCGCTTTTTTTACATGAAAAACGCGCTAAAATGTTGTCGCAAGTAGTTGGATATCTTAACATGTGAATGCAATCATTTTAAAAATGAGCGACTGACCCTCCGATATACTTCGCTTCCCCAAAGAAGCCCTCAAGCCAAACAATGACCTGCACCTGGCTATCATTTATGAAGCATTAATGTTAAACATGCATTAATGTAACAATGCACACCCGGTTTGGTTGAAAAACGGTATTGGTGCCAGCTTTCGTCATTGTTTTAACAGTTACATTGTTTAAACAATGGAGACGAATCTAAGTAGACATCAAAAACCTGTAAGTAATTTATTTGATTAATTAACCAGTAATTAATAAATTAATTTTTGAAACATTGTATTAACATCAAGTGTCATCCACTACAAGTTTAAAAAATTTATTTGTACTTGATTGGATCTGAGAAAGTATTGTATGAACGATTTAAAATTTGAACAAGATAAAAATGTATAGAGAGAGAGTGTGAGCTATAGTACAAAGTGAAAAATATAAATAAAACCCAACTAAATATTATTGCCTGAAACTAAAGTAAACAATTTAAGGCGATATGGTACCCTAAAAACCATTAAACTGTCGAAAAAAATTTTTATTGGCTTATTTGATACCCGGAATCTTTATAAACATGCCTGCAAAATTTCAAAGCTTTACCTGCATTTTTCATTAAGTAATGGAGCAATGTTTGATGCTAAACAGCAACTACCACGCCTACATTTCAGATTATCTGCTAGAAAAGAGCTCGATAAAAAATGAATTAATTATTTTTCTAATGCGCATCAATGAGATTGACATTATATATGCAGTAATAAATCATTTAAAGAAAGAATTGTTCAATTCATGCAAAAATCCTAGTTTGTGAATTATTTACTGGAATATCAAATGGATTTGGTCAAGATTTAAAAGGTGGGCGTGCTTTTTATGATATTATTATGAATGAGATGAAAACTTCAAAACGGATTCTCCCAAAGCACAAATACTAAATCTCATTTTGATAACACAGATAATTAAAATCTAATTCGCAAGAATAGAAAAACTCTCCCATTTTTATATATTTGTTTTTGGTGATATATATATATCCCATGTGTGCGAGATTCAACACTTTTATTATTAAAATATTTTAATTTATTTATTTAAACAAATGCACTCATACGGCTCTTAGATTTTGATGTATTTTACCTATAAATTGTAATTTGATTTTGCTTTCATTCGTGTACAATATTTAACATGCGAAGGCTTTTAAAATCATGGAAATAAAAATTAAAGGCATAAACATATTTTGTACATGTTGTGCATTAGCTCTGAGCATAGAATTAGCTCTGAAGTGTGTGTATTTATTTTTTTTATAATTATTAAGATAAAGTTTTAAGAAATATTGATCGTTCATTCGTTTTTTTCTATATATTCATTATGGCAATATACTGTTTAATTTTTCTACATTTGTGCAAATTTTTATGTAAGTAGTTTTAAATAAGCTAATTAACATTTCATAAAAGTTTCAGACTATTCCATGAATACTATATCATGCGATTCATGGAATGAAAACTTCAAATTCATATTTCTTCATGTTGAATTTTTGTACATATTCTGTTATTCAAAACCCTAAGGCTTTTTTGATAATTGAAGTATGGGTTTGAAAATTTTATACATGTTTTGAAATGTATGTTTTGCAAAACTGTGCATGGAATTAGCTCTAACATGTTTAATACTTTTTATAAAAAATTTCAAAATCAAAATTAATGTTTTTTGGGAATTTTTGCAAGTTTAACTACAAGAAAATTAATAAAAAATTAAAGAGCAGCAGCAGAAAAAAACCCATGCACAGTTTTATGTAGTATATTATAAGGTACTTGGGAAAAAAATTTTGAAAGAAAAGAGACATATTTAAAAAAAAGCCTTAGTTATTTAAAAAATGCTTAAAAAAGCTAAAAAAATTTTAATTTTACAAACATTTTGCAACAAATTTAAAAAAATTTGTATTGAGTTATTATTAAATATTAACCTTTATGAAATACAATTAAAACCAAACATCAAATATCAAAAATAAAATAAAAATGTAAAGATGGTACCATATCGCTTTAAATCCAACAAAATAAAAATAATTAACTTTTGTTTATTTGAAACAACAACAAACTTGTTTTTCATATGAAAACTCAAAATTATATGCTGTTGCCATTGTGATGAAACGTAATTTTTGTGGAAAAAATCGAATTTCTCATGTTTGAACTTTAAAGGTATTGAAGGACACTTTCCTGAAGTCAGGTGGCCCTCTAGGTACAAAGAAACAGTCAATACCATACTCTCTAACGTTAAAGGCCGTCAAATTGGAGTTATTTCTGAAATTGTTTTTCTTTTCTTTACCACATTCTTCAAAATTTATACTGGAATTATTTTTGATGAAATCGCTTTGGTGATGGAAGTTTTAGTGAAGTTTTCTCGAAATATTGGTTCTGGAAATTGATGATCATTTTATTGATTATTGGGATGAAAAGAATATAGTTCTACTGTTTTTACATTCTATTCGGAATTCAGATCTGCTATCGTGGTTCATTTGTAAAGCGTATGCAGTTGACTCTCGATAATTCAAAGTTAGAGGGACCAATGAAAAACTTCGAATTATCAAAAGTTCGAATTAACAAGAGCAAAGAAAAAACTCCCAAAATACACGAAATACCATACAAAATCCATGAAATGTTTTTCTAACATATTTAAATTTTAAACTACGTAATAAAACCACACACACTTGTACAAAGGTATAAAATAAAATTACTTTAAAATATTTTTAAAAAGTACATAGTATAACAGTATAAATATTACACTGAAGTTAAAAGTCATGTATCAAAAATTACATTTTGTATCGTAATTCTCGAACAGGTCTCTTTAATTCTCTTCCATTCCTCGTTGAAAATAAAATTGTTTTGCACCTAATTCCCTCAGATAGTGTTCCGAACACCGTTGGCTCTTTAAGGAAGGGTCGAGTCCGCCCATGCCCTATTTGGTGCCTCATGCTATAAGTCACACAGATGAGCCATAAATCTTTATGTCAGTCCAACGCAAAAAACGCAAGCTTACGCGTCTCTTCTTCACAATAGTGGACCCCCCTTTCTGAACACATATGTAGCAAGGTCTCATGTTAAACGAAAGATATGGACGGCTGACAACACGTACTGTCGGTCTACCATCCACTTGAAGAAAGAAAGCAGTAAAAGTGTCTTTTCACCTTAGGAACCGGGAAACACAAAGTAGAAGTAGCACACAAATGGTCATCAAAGGGGCTACATTACAGGGGAAACATGGAAAGACAATAAAACACAAACGATGTAAGCTCCAGCCTGTTTGCTATTGGACTCTAGATAGTAAGTGTTCGAATTGTTGAGAGTTTTATAAGATAATTTCGAATTATTGTGTGTTGTAGTCTGGCCAGCCATAGATTTTACTTCGAAATATTGAGTGTACCAAAACGTATTGTTTAGTTCGAAATATCGACAGTTTTCTAAGGTCTGAGCATATACTTCGAATTAGCGAGAGGTTCGTATTATCGAAAGTTTGAATTAGCGAGAGTCAACTGTATATATATAAATATATATAAGGAGAGTGTGGATTATAGTAGGAATTAAAATATCCCATAATAACAAATTTCCCCATATAAGAAGGCTATTTTGTGAAATATTTTCTAAATTACCTGAGCAACCATTTCGAACAACGTGTCTAAAAACTCTTAGGGTCTAGTATTTTATAGCAAATCATAAAGTTACATCTCGTTGTGAAAAAGCATTCACACACACAGGCACAACTTTATCTAAAGAATGGCCGAAAAAACATTAAGTGGAAGTGTTACTAGAACTCAAACTATTCCAATAAAAATGGTTCTCCAATGTTGAACTGGATCACCACTAATGGCATTATAATTGCAGGAGAGAATAATATTTTTCTTTCTTATTTATCGTTGAAGACGTCTCGGTGAGAAAAAAAATCTCTGATAGGAGAATTTATACGGGTAATTTGACAAGAAGTACAATATCAGCTCAATATAAGCGACTCTAGACTAGTTTCAGAAGAAACCTCAAGTTTTGAAAAAACAGAGAAAAAAATATTATAGAATTCAATGTAATGACTCTAATTAAAGTGACCACATATAACTGGTTTCTAAGCATATATTTAAAGCCTATGAGTTATGTTTATTATAAGTTCAAAAATAAATTAAATTAATGTATATCTCTCCCTAATAAACAGGAAAATGTATTAAAACTTTTTAAACATTTGTTCGGATTTATATAGAAACACATACTGCAATATATATCTAATATATAAAATTCTCGTGTCACAGTGTTTGTAGCCAAACACCTCCGAAACGACTTGACCAAATCTTATAAAATTTTGTGCGTATATTCAGTAGGTCTGAGAATAGGACGTAAACTATTTTTCATTCCGATATTGCAATTAATTGAGAAGATATTAATTAGAAACCTTAAAACCCCTGTCTGTTGTTTCGCTTGGCGTCGAAAATCGGTTTCGCGCCAGACGTGAAAATACTATTCTGTCAGAGAAATAAGAAAACCCAGAGAAAAATTGTAGGAAGATAAATACATCACTGTCATATAGGGAAGTTGTAAATATATTTCTGTTGAGCTTTATTCCATGTGAAAGAGTTTTATGATATTTCGAAAAGCACAGAAGATTGAAGGATTATTAAAATTTATTTTTTATCAATCTGCTGAAACATATAAAACATGACGAAAAACGTTTTACTGCAGTGATCATAGCAGTGATGCTTATACTTATCATTTTACTTTCTCAGTGCAACTCTCATACTAAGAGTATATTCTTATACTAAATGTATCATCAATTTACAGTGCTATAATTATTTATTCCCATTTTGCTCAAGATAGTTCTCATGTTCAGTTAATTAAGGGATCTCATATAAATCAATAGTTTTCAACACGTGTCACACGCGCCTACAACAACTATTGTGTTACCTGTATAAACCATTTCTGCATATTTTCAGATATTTTGAGTTCTTATTTATTAGTTTATTTATTATTAAACGCCAATTAATAAAACTATGAAACTCAGTGCGCTCAAAATTTTCAGGAATCATTTTCAATGTAATATATGCGTAGAAATATATAGTATTTTATAATTGTGAAAGGTAGAGGTAAAATAATAAAAGAACAGATACATTATCAGTACACTGTTTTCTAGCATTAAGTACTTCAATTTGATCTATTTGTGTGTTTTTTACAATGAACATTGCCAACAAGATGCAAAGGGTCTTATTTGGCCATCGAACGACTAGATCTACAGCCATGCGAAATAGGAGAGATCAAAGAACAGACGAACAAATCCAACAGGATAATGAAGATAATGTTATTTTTTTAATTGTCATAATTTGTGATAGAGATGTAATTTGAAATTTATTAGTTAAAAGAATAAAAGTACAAAAAATTCAAAAAAGGAATGTTTGGTGCTTTGTTACTTTTATAAGCCGTCATCGTTCACAGCGCATCATTCCTCTTTCAGTCATATACCACATACCCACTCACTTACAATGAGTTAGTTATAATATTCACTATAGAAATAATTTATTTGGCAAAATAACGTTTGCCGGGTCAGCTAGTATACTATAATATAAAAAGGGAAGCTCCAAGAAATAATTACCTGAATGCGATGAAATTGCGCTTACGCATGACTTATAGCAAAACTTTCATCGAGTCAATTTGTCCTACCCTTAACAGGAGCAGCAAACGGTCGAAAAACCAGTTTTGAATAGAAATTGTCTGAGTCCATTTACATGTAGTCCAATGGCTGCTCCCCTCCTTCAACCTTTCAAAAAACATGTTTTCCTTCCCACTAGTTGACTCAGCTAAAAGGATATTGTGGAGGCTACTCTGCTCACACACGGCTACTTGTGTATTGAAAATGGAGCTGCTTAATTCCTTTTCAGACTCTACCTTTGTATCGAAGTTTGGTACTCCTTTTTCAGTCAACTTTGTTTTTGCGTGTGAAAGGAACATTTTATCCCTCTTTTCATACGAGAGATAAGGTGACAGGAAACTCGAAACAAAGTTGCCTCAAGTGAAGCAAATGATTATTTTCTTGTCGGTCAATGACTGACTAGCTGGAGCTCCAGCACATTGCAATGGAACATCCCGGTAGTATATAAAATAGAAGACATTCCAGGGTTAATGCATAACTTCCATTTGAAAGTGGTTTCGTCGACCTACGTTGACTGTACTAATGCTTCGCACACAGATTCGCAAATAACAGAAGCAGATGTCACCAATTCTAAAAGGACATGCAACTGGTGAAAAGGAAAAGGTGGTAAAATAGTTGGATTACTCGATATTTGGATCAGAAAGATGTTACTATTTGACGATGTTGATATGAACGGGTAGGACGTGTAGAGCTTTAAGAAAGTATAGGTCAACCGAGAGCTACGATAAAACACCAGAACAGAATGATCGTCTGATCAGCACTCACAGGCCCTGAGGGTCGTTATCAAAAGTTCAACGTGCAGCCGGGACCACACTGACAGTAATGGTCGTCGATAGGCGATGCAGAGGACAGGATTTGAGGCCATTACACTGATTTCCTTTAACCGTTGCTTTAATCATTGCATCTGCCGTGGGGCCAGGTGCATTTGATCTAGAATCTACTCATGGAGTGAAGGGAATTGTTCGCAATGACGAGTCTTGCTTCCTCCTGAGCCTGGCTTCAAACACTTCCTACTGAGAAGTGTTTGAAGCAGTGATTCTCAAACTTTCAATATTTACGACCCAATATTCAATCATAATTTTATATAAGCACCCCTCTCTCTGTACAAATAAAAATGCATTGAATTCATTTTGACGCGAAAGCTACAATATGACTTTACCTCTTACGTGCTACTGGCTTATATGTACGTCTCACTCAACAGGTGCGTTAAATGCCCTGGACGTGTATATACGTCTTTCTGAAGTATGATCTTTTCTGTGCACTGCTTTCCATAAAATTATTCCGAAGGCTTTTGAATGCAATAAAAGGACCTTGACAGTGTGTTTGCGAAGGATTTACTTATTTCAGAGAATTTGCTTATTTTTTACTCCCTTTTCTCCCCCTCCCCCAATACATCGTACAAGCGCACCTATGCGGCAAATGGACGCATTGGGGAGTGAATCACGTAACTTTTAATCAGCAGAAAAGGGATTATATTTATAAACCGTGCAAGTTATGAAGCTAAGTGTTAATTTTTGTATATAATTTTATGTATGACAAGCCCATGAGGTCACTGGTAATTATTAAACTTGTACCTTAGTATTGTTAAATTAATTATAAAATACATTGAGCAGTATTGATATATTTATAAGTGTATAGTATCAGTGTAAAGGTGTATTTTATTTTTTTACTATGCCAGAAATTATTTTATTTGTTTACTTTCAGTAAATTAATAATTTTTTCAAATAATCTTTTATTTTCGGCTTTTTAATATACACGCGCCCCCTCGTAGAGTTATAATGCCCCCTGAAAGCACGCCCTGCAGTTTGAGAAGCGCTAGTTTGAAGACGTCCGGGACATCAATGGGATATTCACTTACAGTCGCTCATGAGGCAGATGACAACCAGAACTTATGATAAGGAATTCTATTTTATTTATCCGAACATCTTTCAGTTGACACTCTTTACTTTACAGTGATACATCAATGAAAATCTATTTCCCGTTGGGTTAGTCCCATTTCACGAATTGTTGGATTTAAATATCTATAGGAAATGTCCGACGTCAAATGGTAGACTTTTCTATTACTCGTGTTCGAATCCCTATTGCTTGTACCCGACCAATGCAAACGCTCTCCAGTAAAGCACGTTTGGGCTCTAATGAGCATGGCACAACCGTTTCTGGATGGATAAAAAAAATCATTTCAAATTTTTGATATGTTGTCTTGCACCTAGGGAGATACCCCTAAGAAAAGGCGACACTTCCTCGCTGAGTTGTTGATTCTTATTTTTTTTAAAATTTTTACCATGCGTAAAACGGGTATTTCTCTTTCTCTTTTGTAGAAAATTAACTTACTCTCTCACACATTCACTCATCGAGATTTCCGGTACCATAAGACCAACAGATTTTAAAATTAACAAGCGTGGTTCTTTTGTTGAATAGGCATCAGCTCACTCAGAATGGCTTTTGCGAAAACCAACTTCCAAAGAAGGAAAAGAGGGTGATAAACGTAATAAATCAAGAATCTTCGTTTTCTTAATTATTAGACCTACATTGAAATTTGGCGGGTATGTTTCTTTTGCTGAGTAGAAATCCGCTTAGAATGAACTTAAAGGAGGAAATTGACTTTAAAGAGGGGTTAAAAATATAAATATATATCAGTTTTAGAAATTCAAATCTTGTCATATTTCTATTAAGAGAGGAGAGCCTTGATTTAAATTATAATAAAAATATTTTAAAGATATAGCTTAATTATAGAATTTACATATCAATAACTTAAAAGTGCATCATGAAACTCAAAGAGATATGGGTGTGTAACGGCTTGAATACTATAAATTTCAGTTTATCTGGATAAAAACTAAATGTACTTGGGTATTTTTTTTTTCAATTTCCTTATAAAAACTTCAATCTATATGCAATCTTAATCCTTAAAAATCTTAGAGGTATCTAGAAAAAAAAATTAACCGCTCTTATTAATTAAATAATTAATTTTAATTAGTTAATTAGGATGCTTTTGAAGAGTGATTACTTGAGCTTAATTTCAGCAGACTTAAAAATTCAAATGCATAAAAATTTAGTGTTATTTATAATTCTAAGAGCTTTAGTTGGGAATTTTTTTGTGTAGGTATCTGTATGATGCTATAAAAAAATTATAATGAGAAAAGTCGTTTAAAATTTTTTGATTTTCATAAATATTTATGATTAAGTTATTTAAAAACTTACTTCAGCCAGTTGTTCAAAGCGAAATGAATGCTAAGAAATTTAAGTTGTCTGTTTCTTTTAACAGGGTAATGGGAAAAAAATGCTTTAATTAAAAAAAATTTATCGATATGAAAAGTTTACTTCAAAGTATTTTTAGAAAATTTTTACTAATTTATATATCGTTTGGATTTGTAATAACGTCTTGGGATCCTTTGAAATGAAAAACAGACAAATGCTTTTTAAAAACGATTTGAGGATTTTTCTTTCATTTTTCTGTGCCGCTTTGAATTTATTCGAAAAACTCATATTCGAAGTTACGAAAATTCCCCAAATTTATTTTCTTTGAAGTTTTTAGATACGATATGCTTCTCTCTCAAAAGAATTCTTAAAATATTGCTTAATTTAAATTTTCGTTTCCTACTATTGGGAAAGAAGAAACTTACGGAGACATGGTACGATTTACACAAAACTTTTTTAATTTAATAATTTTCATACATTTTGGTTGCCTCCTACGTGTATGTATGATGTAAAACAGATTTTGTCCTCAAAACTTCATAAAGGGGAAACTTAAGTGATTTAAAAATGCCACAACTTCTACAAATTTAACGTACATATATGAAATATGATTTGCAAGTACGTCAAACTATGTATAATAAAATTTGTATGGGTTTTGTGATAACATGATTGGTATTAGTACAATACTTCTTTTTATGAATGCTTATTGAAAATTCCTTAAAATATGTGTAAATTCTAAATTCAATTATTTTTTAAAACATAAGTATTGCTTTGATTTAAAAATGCATACCAACTTTTATTCCATGTACTATTCGCAACAAGTGAAAAAAATTTCCAAGTATTAGACACAATAGAAAAAAAACCTTTGCCTCTTTTAAATGAAGACAAATTAGTTATTTTATCTTTCCGAGATAAGTCAGTTTAAAGTTTGGATTTGCCATTGGGATGTGAATAAAAACAAACGTAAAAGTTATCACAACTCTACGTTTTTTAAACTTAGAGCTTACAACTTTTGTGGATTTGTAGAAAAGAATATAAAAAATATTTTGGCTAAAAAAATTAGATTTGATTTTTTGACCGATTTTTGTCAATTGAATCGTACTGTGTTTCCTTAAGTACTACTATACGCCATTTCAATACACCCCCGAAAACGTTGTTTCCCAATCACGATCTTATTTAATAGCAGTCAATTCCTGACGAAGCATTCGATAAATTCACACACTATCATAAATAATAAAAAAATTCTCTCTTTACGATTTTATATTGCATTCTTATATTCTGTTCTATCAATTTTGCTTATTTCAACGAGTTTACATTCATTACACGAAATTTATGCAAATGCGAATAAACAAAATGTGAAATTTATGCAAATATTTATGTTATATTTGAATTATAAATATAAGCTACACACCATCCAATTTTCCTTTATAATCTTTTTTCTAAGAAGAGGGGGATATATATATATATATATAAATTATACAAGAAGGAGGTACAGCAAGAGGACGCTTACAACTCAGCTCATGAGTAAAGTATACTACAATTATGTTATATAGTAATACCATTGCAAGAGCCTGATGAAATTGGTAATTTGATTGAAGAAGTTGTCGATCTTGTCAGGCAAATAAATTCATAAGTGGATAGTGATTACGTTCAAGAATTGCTGGATTCCTAAAGTATGGAGCTGATAATTGATGAACTCATAGAAATGCATGAGCAAGAGCAAGACATTGAAGAACTTGAGTCTTTTGACTCAGTTCAATCAGAAGATCGAATGGCATTTGTTAATTTGACAGAGGGCCTCAATTAAAGATATCCGCTACTTGCGACAACTTTTTTAAAAAAAACCGGGGATATGTGGATTTGGGGGGGGAGGGGGGTAGATTTGTTTAGTACATTTTAAGAAAAATATGCTGAAATTAAGAAGATAAAAAGAAATTATTACTAAAATGGGTAAAAATTGACAAAAAATAACATAAACGGGGCCCATTTTGTACCAAAAGTTTATGAACAAATTTTCAATTCTGATGTGTTGCTATGTTATTCCTTTTTGAAATGACCTTCAGGATAAGAGATATTTTAAATTTACAAAAACAAGAGCACTTTATCTTAGTTAATATATTAATTGTTTAAAAAAACAATGATTATATTCACATAAGGAGCTGCAAATTTTGTAAAAAAGCAGTGATTGATAAATCTGAAGGTTAAAACACTTCTTCTATTATACAGAATATACACAAAAAATTGCAATTATTTTCAAAACTCTTTTGGCAATCGTTGTCCCCGTTAGAGTATTTTCAAAAAAACACATTTGGAGTTAAACGCGTTTTAAAGCATGAAAGAGAGCTTGCTTAACGTTATGGCATCTCTTTTACTAAAACACTTGTAGTTTTTGTTCTACTGAACGGAAAATAATACACTTGGTATTTTTATAAAGCTAATAAGAGGGTCTATAAAATGAAATCATGAAAAAAAGTTTGGCAATTTTTGGTAAAATTCACAATTTTATGGTAGTTGGATACCTTAACTGGAAAAGGGTTACAAATTTTAGGAAAATACACACTCCAATAAAAAGGATATTTTTTCAGCAAAACAAGGAATAAAAATAATTATTAGTATATACGAGAGGAAATTTTGCGGGCAGCTGGCAGACTACTTTGTTATATTTTATGAAACCTTCTACATCAAGATAACACCACTTTACGTTTTTGTATTTGTGTTGTCTAAATTTTTGTTAAACAACCCTATTTTTCTTCGTCCTTGCTCCAAATACAAATAATTTATATGTATTTTTATGTGAAATACACTATCTGGCCAAAAGTATCCGGACACCCAGTGGTATGGACTTAGAGCGTCCTGAGGCACATATTAGTATGATGTTGGCCCCCCTTTTGCATGGATGACAGCCTGCACACGTTTGGGAAGACTTTCCACCAATTTTTGATAGGTGACCATAGGAATTGCCTTCCAGGCGTCCATCACAGCTGAAGTGAGTGCTTGCAGTGAGGATGGTCGATTTGGCTGGCTACGTAATCTGCGCTCTAATTCCTCCCAAAGGTGTTCTATGGGATTTAAAACGGGGCTCTAAGAAGGCCAGTCCTGTTTTTGAACACCCATTTCTTCAAACCACGTCTGGGCAAGCCTCTATGTGTGAATGGAGCAGTTATCCTGCTGGAAGAGAAATGAGCCTTTCGCGAAATATTGCCATAGAGTTGGGAGTGCAGCATTGTCCAGAATGTCCATATACATCTCACAGTTCATGTTTCCAATCACAGGAACTAACGGACCCAGGCCAAACCACGAGAAACACCCCCCACCATTATGCTTCCACCACCAAACTTAACAGTCGGCACAATGCAGTCACTAAAGAAACGTTCGCCGGGCATCCGCCAAACCCAGACGCGTCCATCCGACTGCCAGACTGTAAAGCGAGATTCATCACTCCAAAGAACAGTTTTCCACATGTCCAATGACGGTGAGCTCTACACCATTGCAATCGATGCTTCGCATTCTGTGGAGTAATGTTTGGCTTGTGAGCGGCTGCACGACTATGGAATCCGAAGTTTTTTAACTCTCGCCTGACAGTCCTGCTTCTAACACTAATTCCTGATGAACTTTGGAACTCCTGAGAAATTTCCACCAACGAGGACTTGCGATTTTGTTTCACTACCCTTTTCAGAGTTCTGCGGCTGCGTTCACCAAGTATTTTCGGCCTACCGGTTCGTTTTTCTGCCGTTTCACTGCCTCAACGTTTTCACTTCACAATTACATCACTCACAGTAGATTTAGGCTTCTGTAGAATGTCCGCAATCTCCACGAACTGATTTCCCACAAAGGTGGCATCCTACTATACTGCCACGATCAAACTCACTAAGCTCTTTTGACTTACTCATTGCTTCACAAAAGCATAAATACAATCTGACAAACCACTACCAGCACATTTATAGCTTTCAGTTACATATCAAATTGCGTCACTCGCCAGAACCACTTTTTTAAGGGGTGTCCGGATACTTTTGGCCAGATAGTGTAGTACCCCGAGTTACGCGAATTCGATTTACACAACTATATCACTCGCTCCCACCTATCGCGTAAGTTCGGGGAGTGAATGTACATATAAATTAACATAATTAAATAAATTAAGCTAAGATTTTTCTTAATTAATAATAAATTATAGTTTTAAAAAACTAAAAAACACTCTTTTATAGTTAATCGAACTAAGTTTTTACAATCTTTTAGCAGCCAATTCTGGAAATGGGATGTCAAATTAGTTGCCAGATGTGGGATGGGATCTGAAAATGGGAAATCGGTAATCCTGATGATCCTGATCAGGACAAAGGAACAAAATTATGAAATTATTGTATTGTCATCGGTCCTGGACCAGTGAGCAAAATTTCGAATTAATCTGATCTTTTAAAGTGGGTAAAAATTGAATTCAAAGATTACGTTACATAACAAGCGAATCTTATAAAAGGGTAATAAAAAGGTCAGTTTCATAAAAATAATCCATACTACTTATGTTAGAGTGTAATTTATAGCAAGATTAGACAGAATTTTATCCTTTTTTTAAATATATTTACCCTTTAAAATCTTTTGTACATTTAGCGATGGTTTTTAATTATTTTTGTGCATTAGAATTATTCTTTGTACATACATCATAACTAAATTCTTAAACATATATATTAAGCTTATATTTACAGATTCTCATTATAAGCATACGTTTAGAAATAACTTTTCATAAAAATTCAATAATTGCGTTAAATAAATTAAATGCACTATACATGCATTTATTTTTTTTTTTTTTTAAATATTCTTTCAGTGAAAGAATTTATGTACTCGTATATATTACCTTTTAAAAATAAACTCGAGAATATATTTCATTTTTATTCGTAGATAATTCTACTATTAAACCGGTAATGAAAAATTAAGCAAAGTATGCTTACTTTCCACTTCGTAATTTGTCTGAAAAAGAGCTTGCTTTTACAAAACTTAGAACACTATTTTTAAAAAAATGGCCGATTTTTTTATGTTTAAGTTTTTTTTAAAAAAAAAGATTTAAAAATCTAGTGCATATTCCTTCTCAAAGAGAAAAAAAATTGTATGAAATAGAACACACACACACACAAAAATGAGACTGAACTTTGCTTTAAATATGTACATTTTCCACTCTAGATTATTTCCCCAGAAAACACATTAAAATCTTCTTAAAAACTTAAATCAACTATTT
This sequence comes from Trichonephila clavata, assembly GCA_019973975.1. Classification (NCBI taxonomy): domain Eukaryota; kingdom Metazoa; phylum Arthropoda; class Arachnida; order Araneae; family Nephilidae; genus Trichonephila; species Trichonephila clavata. The sequence goes on from BMAO01025979.1 coordinate 57,506, forward strand.
TTACATTAAAATATTTTATTATTGTTTTTTAAAACCTATCCTGCTAGGCGTGTTTTCACCTTTGAGTAAAGTAGAATAAAATACGCGCTGTCGTGCTTTAAGCACAAGGGATTAACAAGATATAAAATTACAAAAAAATGTGAATTTGTACTATTACATTTAAAACAGAAAAAAAACAAAAAAGCTTAAAATCTATTTTTGAGGTAAAAAAAAACTATTTTTAGGATATGTTAATTATATTTGCTACGTCATCATCGGTATTTAGTCCTTAAAAATTAATTTATTCTTTAATTAAAATTAAAAATTTACATTTCTATGAGTATTACTTATTCTCTTGACATTTTTATAAAGAGAATCTTTTTGATGATATTCATTTATTACAAAAAAAATCTTAAAATCGTTTGCGTTCACTATAACAAAGAAAGATTAAACTTCTAGTAAAAAGGCTATTGATTACGTCATATATTTTGAATAACAAGAAAAAAGATAAAAAAAACAAAAACTTAAATAAAAATTATTCAATTTATTTTTGTTCACTTACTGGCTATTTTTCCTAAGTTTTAACAAACTTTTATTTATTTTTATATTTGAGCCTTTTTTTTAACATGGAATTTAAAGTTTTTTTTATGAATTATCCACTTCTGAGAGTCAAAGTTTAATTTATATTAAGATTATCCCATTTTTTACCTAATCAAGGGAGCAGTTAGAAGACAACGATACTCTTTTCGGAACAGTAGGAATTATTTTTTTTAGTAGCACAATAGATTGTTTGAAGGGAATTAATGAAATTTTGAAAACGTGATTATATATTCATTTGAAACTATACAAAAGAAGTGAAGATTAATTATTCGTATTTCTTAGAACGCAGAAGTCTGGATTTAATATATTTAAGAGGGACATATTAAATAGACAGACATTCCTAATTAGACAGATTAAAAGTCTCCGTAATCCAGTCAATTCGCCCTTTAACTGTCATTTTTAATGCGGAGCAATTCGAACTATTTACCATTGACCGCAGTAAAATATTCGCTTAGTCCAATCATTTTGTTCGATTTTAGATGAAACAGGATCAGAGATTTTGGAAACTATCATTTCGTATTCAGCTATATCTCCAAAATCCTTGAACCTTTGATCTGCATATTTTCTCAAGTGGATATAAAAAGTATAACATTACTCTCATGTTGAAACGTTATGATACAAATTAAAGGAAATATATTTTTACTTGTTATTTTTGTTTGCTTTACTTTTATACTATAATCTGCAAAAAAGTTAACTAATAAAATTTTCTGAAGAAAATATTATCGCGGTGCTTTCTCCTCGTGTTGGTTGAATTGAAGATCACTCTTAGTATTGTGTTTCTCCGAACGCAGTATAGATGGATAAAGCCACTGAATCGAACTCGAAATGATTGCCATAAGATTCACAATAAATCACTTTCATAAAGTTAATTACTAGAAATGAGTTCCCGATATGCACGCGAGACAAACTAAAGCATAGGTACCCAACTTTTTTTGAACTGGTGCCCCCTTTTCTCGTGAATATTTTGATACCACCCCCTCCCACTCTACAGAAATAAGAGTGTACTTAATACATGTGGGGTGAAAACAGTTAAATGTTAAAAAATATCCTATTACTAATAGAATATATTTTTTTAATTTAAAAAATCTCCATCTCTATGCTTCAGCATGGAGGTGGAGGAGTTTTTGTTCCACATAAATTCATGGGATCAAATTCCTCATTTTTTCATTTACAATCTATTATATGCCCATCAGAACCAAAAGTGTTTAAATTTCCGTCATGCCAATCAATTTGCTGTCAATTTTGAATTTTCTGAAACTTAATCCCAAGAATCAAATTGGATCAATGAACCATGGAAATGGAAGTGTTTTAGCGTGGTGTAAATCGGCCTCAAAATTAGATAATTTGGTATTTTTTGATGGTATTGTGAATCATCAGCTCTATTTAAATATTTTAAGTGAAATTTAAAATTATCCGGTGAAAATTTGGATATAGGAGACTACTTAGTTTTTTAACAGGATAATGACGCCAAGCGTCTGCTCTCAATGTACGCCCCTGGTGTCTCTATAACTGTCCAAAATTCTGAAAAAACCTCCTCGATCAGTTTATTTAGACCAGTAGAACTTATCTGGTGATAATTTGATTTTAAAAAAAAAGAAAACATGAAATATAAACACATAATGGGAAGTAAAAACAATAATAAGAGAAGCATGGAGGAAAACCAATGCAGAAATTACAAAAAACTGATTAAATCTACACCAAAACATTAAAAAGTTATTTTGAACACTAAAAGATATCCTACTAAGTACTAAAGTAAGAAAGAAATACAATATTTAAAGCTAAATTGAGATTTTTGTTAGGTGTACGAAGACTTTTGTGGCGTAATTTTTCAATAGCTTTTTGATTATTAATTTTTAAAAATAATAGTTATATCATTTTTAAATAAATAATTATGTCATTCTTTTAGGAATAAATTGCAAATATCATAAAAAAATTCCAATTCCAATATATTTTTTATTAGTCGAAAACATTAAATTTTATAGGAAATTGCAAGTGTACGAGCACTTTTGGGGTCCACTGTATATTTCAAAAGGTGAAATTACTAATTATCTTTATTCCGCTCAATCCGTTACTATATTATTTCCTTAGCTGGTTTTATAGCTCTAAGGCAACTCATTAAATCCATCATCCGATTCTTTCATAGCCAGATACAATAGGATAAAAGACTACTAATCTGAACTTAAAAATCTAGACATAAACTATTTCTCTGACAAATAGAACTAAATACAGTACTCCCAACAAAGTTCTGTTTGAAAGAGGAATAACATACCCAAGCTGATCTGCCTCCCTTCATCCATCAACAGTAGTTACTACACGGTTTATAATTAAAGTCGTATTGTAGCTTTAGTATCAAATTACATTATTATTGCATTCAATACTATGTTATTCTATGTGGAATGAATATTATGATAGAAAATTGGGTCTCAAATACTGAAAGTTTGAGAAGCACTGACCTATCCGGTATATTACACGATATTTTTCAAACAAATATTCATTTGAAAGATTTAAAAGTTACTTTCTTCAAAACATTTACTAAAACAATCTTAACACATAAACAGTTTAGAATGTAGTATCTTAATACCGAAACTATGTAAAATATTTTGAAACAGTATACAATAAATTTCATTTTATTTTAAATCACTCCTCAAAGTATTCTTAACTATCATATTTGAGCTAAACTAGGTTTGAACAACAATATTTTCTACCAGCTAAAATTACTCAGCAAACTACATCTTTTCTCAAATTGTATACGTGTATTTAAAAACATCATTTCCTAAGTCAACAAAACTACAGACAAAACAACTTTTACGCCATGAAATACAAAGGCCAAAAAGTTCTTCCAACTTTTATTTCACTTCAGGACTCAAAATTTTAGTTTCTTGCTATTACGAAGAAGATAATTTTTCGAGAAATATATCAAATTGCCCTTGTTTGGACCCTAAAGGCATCAGAAAACACTTTATTGAATCCAGGTGGTCAACAAAGGCTCCGGGAATCGAAGGACAATCGATACCGTACTTCCCGACGTCGAAAGTAGTCAAACTGAAAGTCATTGGATAGTATTTTCCTTTTGCCCTCCCTCCAAATGCTTCAAAATTTGAAGTGGAACTATTTTTGAGGGAAGTACTTGGCAATGGAAGTTTTCAGGGAAGTTCTAGAGATATTGGTTTCTGAAATTGACGATCGCAATCGCAGAATTGATTATTGGAGTTCGAAAATTACATCTTTGCGCTTTTGAAATTGAAACTAAATTTTATTAATAAGAAAATTCTGGATTTACTTTGAATATAAGATTGCTTTTAGCGATATACATCTCTATTCAATGAAATCCTATAGCTTCTCTCAGTCATGGAGAAAGAAGAAATTAATATTTTACTACATTTTGCATTCAAAATATATATATTTGACAAAAATATTCAAGTAACACTTCAGTAAAAATATAAAAGCAAATAATTATACCTCTGTCTGTATCTGGATTTATATATCATGATTTAAAAAGCAAACATATGAAAATATACTAACTATTAAGAATAAATATTCAGAAAATTGAATAAATTCGTAATTGATTTGTTGATCATGTATTGTTTTTATTCGTTTGCTTACTTCATCAGAATTATTTTTTTAATTTAGAATAACTTCGATATTGCCACTCCAATTGGCTGAATTTTTATAAAACATTATTGTCTGTTCTTTCATTATTTGCTACCACAATTACTGCTTTTTTTTTATTTGAAAAAAATAATTTAATATTAAACTCTGCTGCTTGAAATCGTTTGGTAAAAAGTTAATATGCAGTAAACTTTGTTGTATTTAACCTTTTATTTAATTGTAATATATTCTTTAAAAAAAATTGGAAATAAGGTCCAATTTATATGTGTGTGTGGATAGTAATATGTATTGAAATATATATTTAAATTCTTTTTAATTCTCTCCATCAAAATTAATTTTTTACTTTAGATTAACTTCGATGTTGCCATTCCAATTTGCTTAATCTTACTAAATTATTTTCGTCAGTTATTTCATTATTTACTACAAATAGCAGTTTTTTATATCGTGAGCTATTTTTTTAAAAAAAATACCTTCATTTCATAATTTGCTGATTCAAATCGTTTGGTAAGAAAATAAATAAGCAGAAAAGTTTGTTCTATTTAATCTTTTAGTTAATTGTAATATATTTCAGATCTTGAAACGAATCGGAACAATGGTTGCAGAGAATCTGTATCCACTAGAACCTTCTAAGCCTTTGACGGTCACAGTGAAGAACTGGAATTTCAAAAACGACAACGAATCGCCGTACATCAAAATGCTGCCTGACGATTTGGCAGCATCAGAAAACCAATCAGAAGTAAGAAAGATCTGCTTTAAGAGGTTAAAATAATATATTCCTGTATTCAAAATATCTATAGTTAGTGCAACGCTTTGTTGTGGCTTTATTTGCTATCGATTTAATAGCTACTTTTTTTTTAATCTTCAAAGTTTGAGGGTATTCTTTTACCATAAATTTTAAAGGAAAACGAATGTTTAAAAGCATGTTTTATAATTAATTGATTTCTTTTTTGAGATCATATTAGTTAAGTGGTTTAAAAATATAAAGAAAAAAATTATTTCTTTCGAAAAATAATTCATTTAAATAAGTGTGTTGCAATTTAAAAAGAAGTAAATATTTTTAAAATCTCTTGAATAAAATTCGAAATGAACTAATTACAAAGCACAAAATTTAGCAGTTTCAATATTGTTTTGCTACTTTTACTACTCAGTAAATTAGTGAAGTTTTAATGCAGTGCTTTTTTTCATTCGCAACATTCATACAATTTAAACAGCATCCAGTGTACCCCTTGTTTAAAGTGTTCAGGTACCTCAAAAATAAAATAATACTTTAATATGTGATTTTGAGCAATTAATAGTAATTTCTTATTTTAATTAAATATTATTATTTTAATTTTTTTAAAAATCTTTTATAAATTATCTTTTTTTAAAAAAGTTCTTGTTTTAAAATTACTTTTTCTTTGCTTTAAAAATTACGTAAAAGTTTAAAAAGATACTAACAAAAAATTCTCTAAAAGGAACCTATTAAAAAATTTCAAAAGATAATATTTTCTCTCATAGTGTTAAAGTAACTTATATCTTATCTCAACAGTTGCAGTGTGCTTGAAATATTACAATTTAAAGTTGTGCTGGGATTTACTCTTTCTAAAAATGCATTTTTGAGCGCATTCGAAGGAAAACTATATATATTGTTACAAATTTTGTGTAAAATAGTGTAAATAATCTGTATTTGGATCCTTAAAGCATTTATATTACTCTATGCTATATTTATTTCATGTTAAAGTTGTAATATTCACAAGCAACGCCGTCCCTTACGTTATAATGGCGGTTCAATGAGAACTTGACAACCAACTTGGCGACTAATTTGGCGACTTTGGTGGTCATTTTTGGTGAGTTTGGGACCCTCTGGATTCTCCTAGAAATTAGTGGAGAAATTCGCTAAATTCACAATCTATTCCCGAGCGCAACTTTCTGGAAGTATCCACCGGACATATAAATAGAGAGATGCTCGCCGAAACGACAAACTGGTTTTGACTAGCGATTAGTAGAATTGTCTTGACCATGATTAACGATTAGCTCGGCTGTTGAATAGGACGAGCAGTTCTTGTGAATAATCTTTTACATACGTGTATTTTAGACACTGATAATTGTGTTTGAGGGCTATTGCAGATGTGTGGACCTTCTGAGATTTATTCTGCGGATATTGCTGCTAAATCCTCTATTTCAAGGATTGATTTTCGACAATAAATTCTCATCGCTCCTAAAGAACTGCCTTGTTCTTTGCGACTGAATTGCATAAAATCCTCGAACTCTGATCAACGCAACAATATATACAGGGTGTTCCAAAAATAGCGCCCAAACTCTGCATAGCCTGATTCCTCATTTGGAATACAAAAAAAATGCCTAAAGAACTGTACCTATACGATCCATAGGATTTGTGCACTATTTTTGAAACACCCTGAATGTATTCAATTACGAAAAAAATGTTTTGTTTTTCTTTAGTGAAAACCAAATTGGAATAATGGGTGGATTTTGGAGGGAAATTTGCGTAAAATCTTGATGTAAACTAATGTGAATAAATAATTTTATTTGTAGGAATCTGTCGTGGATTTCTTATATCACCGATTTTCCCAGGATGACATTTACACTTACATAGGAGATATATTATTAGCAATCAACCCAAAGAAGAAACTTCCGCTGTATGATTCAAAGGTATGTTTAGTACTCAGTTACAACCTTTTGCAAAATCATTTCAGAAGTAACCATGGTATACGCAAGCCCTAAAGGGTTTTTATTATAGAAAATAAATTTAATAAAATGATTTCTATAAGAGATATACATCATGCTAGCGACAAAAACTAAAAACTTATACAACTAGTGACAAAAATAAATTCGGTGAATGAAATCAGAACAGCCGATCTGGCAACACAGGCGAAACAAAACGCTTCACTTGCGTAGCGGCAGGTGTTGACCATCTACCCCCACCGTTGTTCAGTTGGGCGTCGTTTGTGTTCCATGTAAAACTTGTTTTACAAAGTAGTACATGTTTAGTGTGTTGGTTCTTAAATGAGAACAGGAAAATGAACAAACAAAAGATCAGTTTAAAGTATTGTTTTAAGCTTGGAAAGACACCGACTGCAACTTATTTGATGCTGGTATGTGTTTATGAATATCAAGCAATGTCCATGAAGTGTGTGTATGACTGGTTCACCCAGTTTTGAGAAATCTGGGAATGTGTATCTGACTAACCACGTAGCGAAAGACTGGCGACCTCCGTCAGTGACGAAAACATTGAGAAAGTGAGTAAATTAATCACGAAAGGTCGTCGATTAACTATGCGCATGATAACTGGACGATGAAGGCTGCAATGTACATTGAAATTTTGACCCGTTTCATGAAACGTCTACGCAGGGTACGACCTCATTACGCAGAACAAGGTTCGTGGTTTTTGTTCATGATAATGCTTGCCGTCACACAGCCAATATCATCAAACTGTTCCTGGCAAAAAAGGGGGTGGTGCAAATTAAACATCCACCAATCACGCAAGATCTTAATCCTCCAGACTTCTTCCTATTCCCACACTCAAACTCGCTTTGTAAAGAAAGAGATTTGACGATATTTCTGACATCTAACGAGACGTGACGAAGCTTTTGAACTCCATCTCAAAAGAAGACTTCTTGCAAAGTTTCCATTACATGTACAGCAGATCTCAGCGATTCATAATTATTTGAGATGACTATTTCGAAGGACAGTAAAGTAACTTTCGTTAATATTTCCTCTGCGTTAATTTTGCAGAACTATTCACCGAACTTTATTGTCAGAGGTTGTACATTGCTTCAAAAATTAGTTCCAAACAAACCCTTGCTTCAAAAACTTGCTTGGAAACTCAGTTGTGTAAACTGCTACAAATTTTGAACGTAATTTTATGCCAACTACTATAAATATGTCTAAAATTTAAAGCATCAAATATAGAAAAACTTGTAATGAGTATAAAGCCAAAAATAAATATCATGTTTTAGTATAGGTTTCTATATAGAAAATTTGCCAGTTAGCAATGTTTTAGTAACTAATTTGTTGCCAAAGTGTGTTATTGATATTTTGACAGCGTCAATTTTTCGACAATAGCTTCACGATACTTGTCTAAAACTTAACGACTAATTTAGTTTCTCTGGATGTTTCTAGAACTCCCTAAGAATTAAGCTCCCAACGACCGAAAATAATAGAAAGAAAACCTTAAAGTAGGAAAGGAGTCCTTAATGAAAGAGTTCTGGGAGTATATTGAATTTAAACTCTGATCAAAAAAAAAATTAAATATCATGTTTACTTCAATCCAATTTTTAGTACGAGTTGTAGTTTAAATGTTGCTTTTAGCAACTGAAGCAGCAACTGACGTTTTGTAAATAAGCTTTTGTAATATCTGGAAGACACTGATCTTGAATGATGTCAAGAGACAGTTATTTTTATTTTCTGTAACAGCTAATGACATATTGTGTACTAGTTCTCATTTTATCTCTGCAATTTACGACAATATCATTAATATCAAAGACGACAGTTTTTACTGTTTAATTGTTGTTGGCAAAAAAGAAATCTTATATTTGAAATTTCACGTATTTTAAATGTTTTTATATGTTGTTCATGTTTACGATATCCTCTTTACTGTTGTTAGGAAAATCACTTACTATTATTGCATGCTAGCTGATATACCCGTTCTTCGTATGGGTGAATTGAAAAATTAAACAATACAGATTGAAGGATAAAGAAGTTTTTAATGAGTTAATTTTACGTGGATTGCAAATGTAACAAACAAAAAAAAGCTTTTTGCATATCTTAGCTGAACAAAAAAACAACATATTTTTAAATTTTAAGTCTGTAGATCTAATAGCTGATAAAAAAAGGATTTTTTTTTATTTATAATGACCCGTAACTCTCTTGTGGGTCGATTTTTGAAAACACCTTCCTAAGCTGATCTCTGCTCAGAAAAAGTAACACATTGCTACAAATTTTGTGTAATGAAAGCTTAAAACAGTGTAAATAACTTATATCTGGATGGGTAATACGTTAATATTACTTTCTGTTGTATTTATTTTATGTTAAAATTGTAATATTCGCAAGCAATGTCTTTAACGCAAGCAAGCTTACATTATAATGGCGATTCAATGGAAACATAACGAAATGTTGGCGAGCCAAGTTGGCATCCTTTTTGGCGACCCAGTTGGCAACTTGGTGATGGATTGAACAGTGCAGAAGTTGATATGCTATAGCGCACAACAAAAAGGATTGCACAAAAACCTTTTCCAAAAAAGAATACATATATTTGCCAACTTTCATAGTGATCGGTTGATAATAAAATCATTAAAAAAACGTGCATTGAAATAAATTATCAATTTTTATTGTATTTATGATTTATTATTTTGGCGATAATGGCTTGCACATAAAAGATAAATATATGCTGTCGCGAGCTTTTTTGTATACATGATTATATACGTATAACTCTAACGGTTTTTACAGCGCACTCTAGGATAGCTTGCAGATGGCAGAATTTTTTCTTACTTACTTGACTTTAATCGTTATATTTTGGACATTTCACACAATATCTTTATAAATAATAGCCTATGTGTTATTCTGATGTATAAGCTATATTATTGTAAAGTTTCATTAAAATCCATTCAGTTGTTTTTGCGTGAAAGAGTAACAAACATCCATACATCCAAACTTTAGCGTTTATATTAGTAAGTATTATTATTAAGAGAAATTTTTATGCTCACAAAACAAGTAGATGATTTCCCCTACTGCAGTGCTTCTCAAACTTTTAATATTTGCGACTCAATATTCAGTCATAATTTTCTTCGCCCCCACCCCTTCCATGCAATTCCAATGTATTGAATTCAATAATAATATACTTTGACGCTAAAACTACAATACGATTTTGATATCTTTTTAATTGCCCTTAGTGTATATAAACTTCTCCCCTTAGCCAAAACGTTCATTGCCCGGACGTATATTTACGTCATTCCGTCTTTTTCTGCGCACGGCTATCCATAAAATTATTCCGAAATCTTTGGAATGCAATAAAGTGGACTTTGACAGTATTTGCGAAGGATTTACTTATTTCAGAGGATTTGCTTATTTATTCCTTTTCTTCCCCAATACATCACATACGCGTGCCTAAGTGGAAAACGGAGGCTCTGGGGAAAGAATCACGTAACTTTTAATCGGCAGAAAAGAGATTAATTATAAACCGTACACATTATCAAGATAAACATTAATTTTTGAATATAATTTTATATATGACAAGTCCATGGGGTCACTGGTAATTATTAAAATTGTTTGTTAACTTAGTATTGTTAAATTAATTATAAAATACATTGTGCAGTGCTGATATATTTAAAAGTGTATTACATCAGTGTAAATGTGTATTTTATTTTTTACTATGCAGGAATGTATTTCGCTTGTTTACTTTCAGTAAATTAATGTTTTTAAAATAATCTTTTGTTCTCAACTTTTCAATATACTCGCGCCCCCTCATAGAGTTATCACGACCCCCTGGGGGCGCGTCCCATAGTTTGAGAAACGCTGCTCTACTGTAAATTTTATTATAAGAATTGTATTTTCAATATAAAGGGTTTTGGTACGAGATACAAATTGCATAAAATTGTTTGATTGTTTTTTTTTAATGTCGCGCTTTGAAACTACATGAAGGGGATATTTATTGACGTTATAGTTTTGAATCGAATGGAAGTAACACCTGGGATGGAACCACATCTGAGGGGTTCCAGCCCAACTAACTTGAGGTCTTTGAGATTTATGACAGACTTAATGTACATCAGATTCTCTACATTATGTATATATATATAAATTTTTTATAGAACTCTTGCTAAGGACTTAAATTTCATTGCTTCGACAGAAGGAATACCGGCTTCGATTTAGTGGCTTGAAAATTCAAGTATCAGCATTGTAAGAAATTGTATAGCATCTTACACAGTGCATGTAGTACATGACACGGTTAACATTTTGATTGCCGGTCATTTGAGGTTGTGTTAAGAATTAAAGACCTGAGAAAGAAACAGATTGTTCTCAGAAGCCGAGCAACTTTTAAAATAAAAATAATTCAAAAGTCCTAATAAAAAATAATTGTGTGCATTATATTGATTGCTATGTATTATCAAGCATTTTCTTTTTAGAATATTTTGCCTACTCGAGAGCGGCGTGATATGCACTGGAGATGAAACTATGTCTCAAATGCCGCTTTATACGCTGGCACGTGATGTGTACACGTGATGTGGCAAACGAATAATTATGGGGTCATTTTCCCAAATTATACAAGGCGATACGTAAAGAAGTATACATTTTAGTCTGATGTTGTAAAATATAAACAGTCAAAGACACACACCATCTCAGGGAATAGTAAGGTAAATGTACTCTTAAAGTTTGTGTCTATTGCACAGGCAATAAATACTCAGTGCAATACGTACGAGATTTCTCTAAGATAAATGTGTTTTGTGCAGTGTCCAGAAAAGAAGTGTTGGGTCCCTCTTTTTTTCAAGAGCAAACTGTCACGGAAACCACTGTTTTGGATAGGTCAATCCTTTGGCTGATGCTACAGTTGCAGCCCCGACACAGACAACTTCATTCTCCAATTGGATGGTGTACCCCCACACTCGTCAGCTTGCATGCGGGATTGCTTCGATGAACATCTCCCTCACCTACGGATTAGGTGAGCCGCGGAGCACAACCAACGGGTACTCAGAGAAGTCCTGATTAATATCTTGTGATTTCTTCCTTGTAAGAGACAAGGTATTCCTCCCCCCCCCATCGGTTGATTTAGCGGAGTGTGTAAGGAAGTATTGTTCCTTCTTCCCTCTAACACGGCTAGATGTGTGGGAGGAACTAATTGATCACACGACATGATTCACTAAAATTGTTTATTTGTCACAAACTTCAACACAGACACAATAATAATCCAATTAAGATAAATTTGATCAACACTTAGAAGACTGAGGTGAAACAAGCTAGTGTGGGGATAATAATTACGATCATTCACTTATATTCCTACGATAATTTATACAATCTCGTTTTTACCTTGGACGCGCACTAACAATTTAACTCTCTAACTTCTATTTAAGTAATGAGCACAGTACCTGAACTCTTGTAATTCTTTATCCTTTATATGAGGCCTTGAACACTAATAATTGACTTGATCACTTCCTAGTGATTCCAATTTCACACGTCCTACACTGTTTACGTACTACGGCCGGATTACTCGTTTCTCATTAATTCACTTCACATCCGAGCTATCCTCCCTTCAGTAAACTGCAATTCTCACTTTTATAACCTTCGATTCTCACTTCACTAACTCTCTAACACTCGCGAATACAAAATATACGTAATAAACCTAATTTGCATAATCACGTTTTCTTATCTTTGGTGAAAGTTGGTTGAAATAATCTTTCCCTAAAGGAATCCCCAAGGGATTAGTGGAAGGAACTGTATAGATACGTCACAAATGGAAACAGCGCATCAAATCACTATATTTGGACCATTCATATACCTTAACACTTGTTTGGGTGGAAAGGGATCGTCGGCTCGATGTGTCACGTGACCAAGGGTTCACTCATAGAACATCTGTGACTGTCTCTAACCAAACTTAAAATAATCGCATACAATTCTGTTATAGGTTGTTTTTTTAACCTACGCCAGACCTAGGCATGACCGCCATCAGTCTATGTCGGGCAGCCCAATACAGTTCTGAGACACACACGTAAAAAGAGAATTTGTTAGCAGTATTAACAGCTACTATGTCGGTAAGTCCAGGACAAGAGTCCAGGTGGTCTCCACACATATCTCCATTGGACATATCTCCATTCTGTTATAGGTTACATATAATATCTTACATTATTCTTGATTTATAGTGCATTGAACTGTATACTTCTGTATGAATCATCCTGTATTTCTTACCCCCAGTGGAATCATTTACATTTACATCAGTGCTTCTTAAAGTTTCAATATTTGTGACCCAATATTCAATCATAATTTTCATCACGCCCCCTCCCTCCATACAATAATAATACTATAACTTAGACAAAAAAGCTACGAGGGCTGTTTTTTAAGTAAAAAAAAGGTCCGTTTGTTTTTTTAAAAGATAACAACAATATATTTTATTTCAAAAAAACCTTTATTTTAGGATTGTGTATTCTTTTGCCCGTTTCTCTACATAGTTGCCGAGTTTATTAATGCACTTGTCATACAGAACTAAGTTTTGAAAATCCTCTTCAAAGAAGTTTGCTGCCTGGTCGGACAGCCAAGAGCTCACGGCCGCTTTCACTCCTTCGTTGTCACGGAAGCGCTTTTCACCAAGACTGTGTTTGAGGTACCGGAACAGGTGGAAATCGTTAGAGGAGCAAGGTCGGGGCTGTACGGTGCATGGTCCAAAACCTCCCAGCCAAAAGATTCGATTACGTCTGAGTCGTTCGAGAAGTGTGAGGCCTTGCGTTATCGTGGATGAGCAAAACACCTTTTCAAAGCATGCCACGCCGTTAAGAAGTGAAAGCGGCCGTGAACTCTTGGCTGTCCGACCAAGCGGCAGACTTCTTTGAAGAGGATTTTCAAAACTTTATTCTAAGGTATGACAAGTGCATTAATAAACTCGGCAAATATGTAGAAAAATAGGCAAAAGTATGTACAATCCTAAAATAAAGGTGTTTTGAAACAAAATATTGTTATTTTTTAAAAAAACAAACGGACCTTTTTTTTTTTACTTAAAAACAGCCCTCTTTCAATAGAACTTTAAGCTCTTGTGCTACTGGCGTAAATAAACATCTCACTCAGTCAAAGCGTTAATTGTCCCTGACGTATAAATACGTCTTTTCAAAGTACGATCGTTTCTGTGCTCTGCTATCCACACAATTATTCCGAACGCAATTAAAGGACTTTGGAATGCAATAGAAGGACATTGATAGTGTGTTTGAGAATGATTTACTTATTTATTCCTTTTCTCCCCCCCCCTCCCAATACATCACATTCGAGCGCTTACGTGAAAAACGATCACATTGGGGAGCGAATCACGTAACCTTTGATCGGCAGTTGAGGGATTCATTATAAACGGTACAAATTACCGAGATAAGTGTTAATTTTTGTATATAATTTTATATATGACAAGCCCATGGGATCACTGGTAATTACTAAACTTGCTCTTAACTTAGTATTGTTAATTTAATTGTAAATTTCGTTGTGCAGTACTGATACATTTATAAGTGTATTACATCAGTGTAAACGTGTGTTTTATTTTTTATTACGTCAGATGTTTGTTAATTTTACCACGGCCCCCGCTGAGGGTTGGGTGGGGAATTTATTGTTTATATTTTAGATTGTTTTGATTAAAATTGTATTTAAAGATGCCTTCAGAATAAAATTTAGATTCATCAAAAAAATTTTAACAACGGGATTTAACAGGGAATATAAAGGGATTTCTGTGGAAAGTCACACAAACCCGAGAGAAATACACCACAGCAAATAAAATGGAAATAATTTAATGTTCCTCGTTAATCTTGCAAAATTCAACAGTTTTCTAATGGAAAATGCCCTTTTTTACATTTGTGGAAAACAACACCTATAATGAAGGAAAAGGAAAGACATGTCAACAGAGTTGATGTTTAAGTTTGAATTTAAGCAACAACAGTTCCTAAATTTTAGCTTGTAAAATCATGCAAAATACACGGGATTTCTCACGCAGCTATAAACATTTTAATGCCATTCAGAATATTATGTATAAGTGAAATATATTTCTCAACGTAAGTGGCTATAAAAACAAAGGAAAAATAAATGAAACTCAGAATATGTAATGCGATTGTATTAACTTAATAAACCTAGACTTCGACAGTTTGTGTGAAGAAAATCAAGCGCATATCCCAGTTACTAAATATAATGCATGGGTTGGTGACACTTGAATCACAGATTAATATTATAAATTACATTTTTTTAAAATTAGATTAGAATTTTTTTAATAATAAATGCAATACTTTTTTATTGCATTTACATAAAGTACATATAACATGTTCGTCTACTTTAAATATTATTTTGGAATATATTCTTCGAAGTATGTGTATATGGAATGAGGCTCCCTTGACTTTCTAATTCTAGGGGTTCCGTGAATTGAAAAAGTTTGAAGATCTATGGTATAACTCTAAATGAACTTCTAAAAACAGTACCGTCCTTTGACCGTGGTTCAAAATTAGGAAGTCCGTCGCCAAATGCCCTCAAATAGCTGAACAGTGCGACGTTAATATTCACTTACTCAGTACACGTATTAAGACTAAAATTTTGAGGTTACTTCATAATGGATGAGAGTGTATGAGTTATAATCAGGCCCGTTTTTTTTTTTAATATTAGGGTATTTCTTTTTATCTGAAAAGCTCCTTTTAGCTGAAAAGTTTTCTGTCCATTTCTTTTAACATCGATAAAGAGACCCTAAACCAGAGTTGACAGAAACTTATGCAGCAAAGTAGCACGAAAGGGGAGGGGGGTAGCAAAAAGAAGCGAATGGATTTCACTAGCAATTCATAAATATAATTTTTTTAATTTTGGCAATCTTGTAAAATTGTTTTAAAAAATACGTTAAAATGCTTTAATTATACATTCAAATTCTTCGTGATTAATATCGTGATATCCTGTGTCTTTTTTACAAATTTCTGAATTATTTATTGAAGCATTTATGGCGATTGAATGAAATCAACGCAGCTAGTCTCTCGTTCTTCCTAAGTCATTTTGGTTCTGAGAATTGAATCCAACGGTTCAAGTCACATTCGAATCCTTAGTTTTGTCTTTGTTGACGTCGCTCTCGAAAATACCCTTACCACAGGGACATTACTGATGAGTTGGCTGTAAAGCTTTAAAGCAAATGTTGCTAAATCTCTTAAAAATGGACTTCCAATTACGTATTTATACTAAAAAAGGTGACACCAAAATAATGCTCCATCATTTAAAAGTTCAGATTCTGAATGAAAAACATCTTTCAACTGTACGTGAAAAAATTTGTCACCATTGATTCTCCAGAACATCCTATTTCGATTGGTCTGCTAATTCTAAAGGCAGATCATAAAATGAAGGACGATTTGAATTTTAAAAAAATATCAGGGGAAAATCTATTTATCTTTTTTAAAGTTACATAATTTGAAGGGATTCGGTTTAAAAGTTGCTCACAAGAAGTCTTGAGAAAATTATGACATCTTTGATAGATTTCTTTTGTAGATTCTGGAGAAATTATTTTACTTTTGCTTGTCATTTCATTCAAAAAGACATATCCAAAATTAACTTCTTACAGCATTCCCTTTCATTTCGGAGTTTCCTCATGTTTTCATAAGCTACTAAAGTCACCATTTTTTTTTTTTTTTTTTGGTGATTTTTTCAAAATGAGGCATTTTTTCGAACTTGTTCCAATACTTTTATGTGTGGTTGAAAGTAGCAAAAAGTAGCGGGACCATCGAGTAAAGTAGCGTAAAATTCACGAAGTAGCAAATAGAATAAAAAATGTAGCGAAGAGTTTTCAAAAGTAGCAAAATTTGGGAAAAATCGCACGATCTGGCAACATTGCCCTAAACGCTGGGCAAAGATAGCCTTAACCAACAGCGTAGGGAACAACACATCTGCCGCTAATCCTTCAGCACAATAGTAAATACCGTGATATGAAGCAAACTTGCTCCGAATGTTATGTAGTTTCTAACAGTATGCACGAACGCGTCACATTTCCGAGGCGAAACGTCACTCATATTGCGTCTGACCAGCAAACAGTCGGGTATGTTTGGGTGAGATCATCGAATCTATGCGCTGGATATTGCTGTTTAGTATTGACATTTAGAAATAATCGATAAGCGCAACGTTCTAGTGGTGGTATATCACATTTTGGAACCTCCTGGTTGTATAGTCCTCGATTTGTAAGAGGATGCTTGAGTTTGATATGTGTGTAGGTAAATAATACCAAAACATATGCATTAGAAATGCGTGCATTTTAGAGTATATTAAATGGCTGGGAGATATTTGAAATATCTAAGTTACGTGTCGGAATGAGTATTAAAATTATCACATAAAATAGATTAAATAAAATTGAAATGAATAAATATTGGTTCATAAGAAATTAATTAAGTTGAATTAAAAATAACCAGTAACATAAAAAAAAATTTTATATGAATTCTCCTTAGATCAGTAAAAAAATTTATTTTAGTTACTTTTTATAAAATAGTTACAATTAATATATATAGGTATATACACGTGACAGAATCACAGCATTAAGTGGCAATTAATTTTTATTAATTATTTTTAAAGTATCGTATTGTTATCCAAAACAAAAGTACAAAAAATTTCATTTTAACAGAATGATTGAAACGTGAGGGGGAAAAAAATATTTTTAAAGTTTTGACCCAATTCGCTAAAAATGAAGCCAATGTGGCAGTATCTGTAATTCTTTAAATAATTATTTTCAGTCAATTAACTTTAATTCATTATAATTAAATTATCGTATTGTTACTCAAAACAATAGTGTATAGCAAATTTCACCTCAAACGAGTGCTTTAAAATGTGAGAAAAAAACCAGTTCAACTTTTCACACAAGTCGCCAAAATGGTCGCTAAGTCTCCAAAAATGATGCCAACGTGGCTGTATTCGTAATTCTTTGAATAATTAGTTTAATCAATTAATTTTTGTTAATTATAATTAAAATACTGTATTGTCATCCAAAATTATCGTGTATATAAAACTTTGGTTCAATTGCGTTCTTTAAAATGTATTTTATTAACGATTGAAAATTTGAACAAGATATATATAGAGAGAGTGTGAGCTAATAGTAGGAATTGAAAAAGGGATCAAATTAATATAAATTGTATAAATTCATAGAAAATTGATGAATTTTAAAAAAAATTAAAAACTGATACATCAAAGAATTATTAAATTTAAATGTATTGATAGAACAGAAAATTTAAAGAATAAGAAAATTCATAAACTTAAAATTATCAAATAGAAAAAATAGATCATAAGATGACTAATTGAAATTAATACATATATGCCGCGTTTCAAGTCAACACCAAGTTTTTTTTAGAAAACGATTTTATTCAGTGAGCAATCTATACGTCCAAAACTGAGAGAAAACGGAGGCTGAAGGGAAAACTAAGTGGCTTTTACCACTTATGTTCGGATGTTCTAAGTACCCTTCTTAGTAAGAAATCATACTTGAAAGTTTAGCCTGGCATATGAGGTTATAAAAAATAATGATCTGGGATTAAAAATGTTCTGTTTGGGCTATCTGTTCCACGAAATAGTTGGGTTCTTATTTTAAGACTTGAAGATGTAACGGAAAATAAAAGTTAAGTGTTGTAAAGGGAATTTAATTTTGGATCTATAATTTAATTATCCTTATTATTATATATGTATATATATTGCTTTTAATATCAAGAACAACAGAAAAAATGGCGTTTTTTTACGACAAAAAGTAGACAAAGCATTATTTCCTGAAACTGCCTCAAATTCAAAGGAAAAGCCACCAAAATGCCTTTGCGGCCACGGGTTCAAGACCCCTATTATAAAGCATGTGCACAGGTCCTCGGCTTCGGTGGAAGACCTAGTTTCGTTCTTGCTTCTGCCTCAATAAGATTATGATCTGAATATTTTTAATCGTCATTTTTATTCCCTGACATATTTTCTGAAAAGTGGGAATTTCAAACTATCTACTAATTAGCAACGGTGATAATACTGCTGTTATATTGAGTTAACAATAACCAAATTCAAATTCTAATGTGTGTGGGCTACATGTACCTGATGCTGGGTGCTGTTGGCTTTCTTAAAACAGTTCCAGAGAAGTCATTCAAAATGCTTTATTTACACTATGAGGCAGTAGAGCAACCACCTCACCCTCTGCCTGCCCAAGTTCGGAGTGTTCAAAAAAGTGGTTTACATCATAGGGGCGGGGGCGTGACGTCACTCCACCCCAGCGCCGTTCAAAGTTCGGCTATTTTCACAACAACTGAAATATTATGTCATGTCCGTCTTCCGTGTCTACAGTAGGGTCAAAGAGTTCCCGGAATTGGTCAATTACACATTATCAAAAAACAGAACAATAATTTAATCTTTTATTGGCGGTCAAAGTGCTGGCATCTTGCATCTACACACTTGTTCCAGTTTTCGTATAACTATTCAAAGCACTCTTGGAATCCATTTTTGAGAGGCTTTTCAGTTGCTTCGCCGCATTTTGGATCACTTCATCCGAATCCATAAAACGATATCTTTAATCTCATTTTCAACCATGGAAACAGGTAAAACTCCTCTTGTGCTGGAATCGTTTGCGTATGCTTTCTTAGGCATCTCAAGCATCTCAGAAGGTAAATTCTTGCAAAACACAGAATTTGATGTTTGCACACTGCTCACTGCTCCAAAGACTGTCACGGGTCGATTCGGGATATTCTTACTAACAGTCCTCGTGGGGAAAAATGGGTCGTTAAAATTTATTCTACTGAAAGCCTTCCTTCGAAGAAGAAGATGTGAGTATGTAAGTTAAGACTTGTATATAAAGTTTAAACTTTCGAGATAAAAAGGATAGAGAGGTTAGACTGGCTACGGATAGCAGTGATTGATTAGCGTGAAGCTAGACAAGTGAACTTCGTTACTTAATTGATAAATGTTATAATTGATGATTTGGTCAAAAAATTAAGCGTTAAATTTAGATTTGAACGAATTGAATTAAAGAGTGTATTGTTTCGACGTAAGTGATGTCTCGTCTACCCCGCGATTGCTTCACATATTTAGTAATCTGTGCATTTCTTAGTTTGAATTGTTGAATTTGTGTTCTCGTTGAGAATTGTTAATAAACAAAGTTTATTTGACCATGACTAATCTTCCTTCCGACCCTCTCACACTAAGGGATGACTCAGAGCATCCCTTAGAAGACTTCATTTCAAAATTCGACGAATGAAACATTCGCTTTGTCAGAAATGATCTGCAGCTAACGCCAGCAGTACAGAAAATGAATTCCAGATGGCTGTATGTTTTCCATACTAGTGCTGTCAACCCCTGAATTAGATATTTCCCCTCCAACAAACACCTGGATGAATGTAGGGGACCATTCTGAAAATTTTTTGACTCTAGTAGTAGCCCAAGGCCCAGTAGCTGAGTGGTAACGTATCGAGCTTCCATACCACAGGTCCAAGGTTCTATCCTCGGTCTGGGTCAACACCTCGAAGGAATTGGCTGGGCAAGGTGGACTCAGGCTTACATCCGTTCATTGGGTCGAGAAATGAGTATCAAGCTTGCTTGGAAACTAAACACTGGGGCTTTCGCTTCAGACAGACCACTTGATCGGAATATCTGTGCTCATGTAGGCTTTGGGCACTGTAGGCTTTGGTATTCATGGGCTGTTGCGCCAATGAGTTCAGTTTATTTGAGTAGGCCAAGGCTACGCCGATACACCATCATTTCGGTGAAAGAAGATTATCTGTTGAGTCTTAATTTTGTGAAATTGTGAGTCCCGCACGTATATTTTTGACAAATATTTGACAACAAAAAACTGTTTACTTAAAAGGATTGCCTTTACGGCCGACTTTCCCGCTGAGACCAAGGTTCTCGAAAATTCTTATGACATCACTGTGTATTTTTTAAATAAACATCTTGTTAAAATATTTTTTAATACTTGATATTACCAAAACACCGCTACTTTAAAAAATTAGAATTCTTAATAAATGGCAAGATACAACATTGGCAGCGAGCCAAATCACCTTTGTCGGATCACCTAAGCCAAACTTGGCGTCAATAATTATCATTTCCAATTATCCCTTCAACAGTAATTAAAACATGAAAAGAGTTTGAGCTTTTTTTTTAACTAACGGAAATAAAGAACAAATACTATTCAAATAGTATATTATTTCCCTTGCATTTATTCTTGTACCTTTCTAATAATACTAATGTTTTTTCAGACTCAGATACAATATTGGGAAAGGGCAAGATCTGATAATCCACCGCATGTGTTCGCCATTGCCGATAGAGCCTATCAACAAATGTTGCATCACAAAAGATCGCAGGTAATGTTAAATATTTCTTCCTTTATCCATATATCGAACATCAGAGATTCTTTGATTTTACCTGTTGCAAACAGGACAATAGAACAAGAGAGGAGTTGATTTTTGATAAAATATGCACTAAATTTCATAATTTTTTTATTTAATGGGATGAGGATTGGCGTTTTACCTCTGCAGACCTAGTACATCCCCCGGAAGCTGGTATCTCTTTTCATTGCGGCAGCCTATAGGCGGATACCAATCGACGCAGGTACTTTTGATGCCCAATTTCCTCCCTAGATGGAGGCACCTGAGCTCTGATGATGTGAACCTGTACAAGGATTTAATTTTTCTGAGAGCATTCACGCCAAACAGACACTATAGGGATCGATTACACGCAGTATAATCATACATGACCGCTGTCGATATTCTGCATCATGAAAATCCACCAACTTGGGCCAGTGTCGAACCCGCAAACTTGGTGCAGAAGACCAGCGACAAACCAACCTCCCCACCCAGCCGGCAATTTCATTTCATAATATTGTACTGTATAAAAATAAATAAAATGCAAGATCAATTATTACGGGCTTTAATCATCCCAAAATCTCTATATCGTTAGTTTGTGAAAGAACTCTATCGGTCGCCCATCCGGTATAGTGGTTAGCGACGTTGACTGCAGTGCGGAAGGGGCTGGGTTTGAATACCGGAGAAGACATGGATGCTTGCAAATGTATAGTGCCTTTGCGGCACGGGAGTACTCTAAATAGCCGTCAAGCCACATGACCTCTGGTGAGGTTGGTGGAAGGGGAAGAGAGGTAGAAGGCCGCTGGCTTCCCCCAGAGTGTTCTCCCTTAAAATAGGAGTGGAACTGTGCCAAATCGCACTGTCACCTGCATGGTGCTCAAAGCTACGCCTAACGACAGGCGTACATCTAGCCCTTTGTCGCGATGAATTTCCTGGACCTCGATCTGACATCGTCAGACAGGTGCCGTTAGTAACAACAACAACAGAACTCTATCGCCCACAAAAAAATTCCTTGATGTCATAAAGAAGGCTGCTACGTTTCTTTGAAAGAGTGAGAACGAATTGGTAACATCTAATCTTTCTACTCCACTCACCAAGTAGTTAAAACAACTTCTTTACTCATCAAACGAATGATTTGTTCAAGATTTTTTTAAGACTTTAATTTGAAATTCTTGTACATCCGAATAAAATAGGAATATTCCAAATCAATATGTTGTAAATAAAATATACAAATGAAAGGTATTTACGTATTTTTCCGGCGACCTATTCCTTCAAATCAAAAGACATTGCCAAATTCTGCGATAAGCAGCCATTAATGGAAAACCATTCCAGCGCATGTTTGAAAACAATAATAACGATGACAGCATTTGGCGACATCTTTTAAATAGGCGATAGATTTATTTGTGTGATTTACTATTCAAGTATTCTAAATATAGCTTCCCAAGGGTAAAAAACGATTCTTTTAGAAAGAACTGGAACAGGAAAGAATTTCTCACCTAAAAAATAATGGTATTTCCCATCCGAAGCCTATTCAGAATATTCGACACTTACATACTATCGCAACCGTATTGATGACATATATTAAACGGAGCACATGGTTGCCATTTCAGCACGCGCGACAAATGTGAAATAGGGGTTGCCAACTTGGCGAGTAATCTTGAAGGTTGCTATTGTTGCGATAGTTTGTAATTACCGAAAATTCAAAAATAGAATTCTTAAAATTATAGTTTTATTTGTATTTTTTAATGTATTTTGCAATTTAATTATTTTTAATTACAGCTCAAACCCCTACTTATATTTCTGAAAAATCTTTTAAATCATATTTCTCGCCAAATACGGTGACATTTACATTTGACTTTTCATCAATAAAAAAACAAAATAAAAAGCATTAAATAAACTTTTACAATAAAATAAGATTTAACGATTTTAATATGATTTTCTAGTACCATATTACATAATAATTCTATTTCAAATAACATTTCCAAAAGGATTGCTTACCCAGTATACCGTCGGCAAATTTTGTCAAATAAAAAGATGTCACACTAATTCAAGATTGTTTGAAAATGCTGCCATCGTTATTAATATTGTGCTCTAACATGTGTGGAAAGGTTTTGCAGTATTGGCTGCATATCACAGCATTTGGCGACGTCTTTTAATTTGATGGCATCGGTCGACGTATAACGTAAGTAGCCTAAAAGTATTTGAATAAATCGCAAAATTTACCGAACTTCATAATAACCTTTAAATATTAGGTTTATCTTTGAAAAGAGTTATAATATTAAATAAAATTAATTTGTATTATATTTAAAATAAAAAAATTTGCTGAAATTTCAACCCTTCTCACAAGGATAAAAATTATTTTAAAATATTTGTTACAATGCCCTAGAGAGTAGACATTCTATATCTCTTGGTAAAATAAATGACTTGTAATGTTATTAATCTTCTTTTTTTTTAGGTTATAATAACCTTTGGAAAATGCAGTAGCGGAAAATCATTTTCTACTACTCAGATGATAAATCAACTAGCTTTTTTGAGCCCAGTAAGTATGAATCTTACAAATCCTTTCCGATGACACGTTTTTCTTACTTTGACCTCATTTTATACAGAATCACGAAAGTAGTAGCATAAAAATTCGATTTCATGCATCAAAAAGTGCTTGGAAATTAATCTAAAAACAATTATGCGGGAATCTAGGCATAATTAATCTATAAGAATAATTAATCTTCATTATACCTTTTTGCGCTTTCATTTTCACAGGAACTCTGTTGCCAACAAAACTTTTATTTGTAACTATAACTTCAAAAAATGATAACTTTTTATTAGTGAGTTAATGTTCTTTTTTTTTCTATCGGTGTCGCTTTTATTAATAATTAAAGTCTAATTTTTTGTAAATAAGTCTTTTGAATTTTTTGGGGGTAAACACATTAATTTTTATCAGTGATTAATAAGCTCTCACGCAAACAGTTATATATTTGCCTTAATTTGCTATTAATCACTTGTAATTTATTAGTTTTTATAAGGAATTATTACCTTTTCTTTGTAATTAGAGATTTTTGAGCATTAGTAATGGCAACTTAAATTTTAGAAATGTAAAAAATCCATTGGAGATTGAAAAGATAAGAGTATTTTAATAATTATGTGCAATGAATCTTTAACTTTATTTTCAATAAAAATAATCAGTTACTTGATTTGTAGAAATAATAATTGTTATTTTATTTCTATTTTTCAATACTTAAAGCATCAGCCTAAGTATTGAAAAATAGAACAATATTTTTAACATTTTTAACATGTGACAACATTTTTGAAAAAGTAGAGATATGGGGATTTTATTGTGGTTTTTAGATTTGCTTAGTACATTTTAAGAAAAATATGCTACAATTAAGAAGAGAAAAAGAAATTATTATTGCTGAAATGTGTGGGGGAAAAATGGGGGAAATTTTACAAAAAATAACAATAACGGGGCCCATTCTCTAACAAAAGTTTACGAATAATTTTCAATTTTTAAATTCTGATGTGTTGCTATGTTATTCATTTTTGAAATGACCTTCAGGATAAGAGATATTTTAATTTTTACAAAAACTAGTGCACTTTATCTTAGTTATTATATGAAATTGCTTTAAAAAAACCCAGTGATTGTATTAACATAAGGGACTGTCAATTTTGTAATAAAACAGTGATTGATAAATCTGTAGGTTAAAACACTTCTACTATATTATACAGAACGTACACAAAAAAATATCAGTTAATTATTTTCAATACTTTTTTAGCAATCGCTGTCCTCTAAGCATTTTCAAAAAAAAAAAAACACATTTCGAGTAAAACGCGTTTTAAAGTATGACATTTTGCTTTAGCATCTGATTTTACTAAAACACTTGTAGTGTTTGTTCTAGTGAATGGAATATAATGAACTTGGTATTTTTATAAAGCTTATAAGACGGTTTATAAAATAAAATCATAAAAAAAAATTGTCAACTTTTGGCAAAATTCACAATTTTAGGGTAGTCGGATACCTTAACCGAGAAAAAAGAAAAACACTTTAAAACAGCTCTTATAAACACACTTTACACTAAAAATAAAATTTGATAGCTTGATTAGTATGATTTATATGTGTTAAATAGCAGTTTTTAATTTACTACGATTGCAATCGCTGGTAAAAATTGCAAGGAGATTTTCGTAGAAAAAGTTCTTTGAAAAAGATAATTGATTCTTTCCAAATATTATCATAATGAACGATTATGCGACAAATTATACAGATCATTTTTCCAAAACTATTTTATCACCTTATACTGTGCTCTTAAAATGTCCAGCATTAGTTTTAAAATAGAATTTTAAAATTTTTATTTGAAAGTGGGAGAGATTCGAAAAGTCCACGTTAGACTGTGTTGTACAAAAGTTGAGAAACAAGCACGTTTTCACGGATATTTCAAAAACTATGAACTTAAAAATATTATTAAAAGACGGTAATTAAGAATCAATGGTACTCCCTCATGATCAGTATTTATGTTGATGAAGTCATGATAGTCCAAAAATGATGTAAACATTATCGAGGCCTTAATGTAAGGCATGATCATCCCTGACAGCAATGCAGCTCTCACAACAAGCTCTCGCCCTATTTACGAAACAGTAATTGAGACAATACATTTCACTCCTCCCCCAAGGTATTTCTTAACTTCGAAAGGGTTCTGAGATGGACTGGAGAGCTGTAACTATCTAACCAAGCACATCCCATAATGGCATTGACATGATCTACGTCATTCGGGTTTGGATATCTGACTAAACACTCCACTTGAGTTATCTGTCGACCAGCCGAGGCATGTGCGGACGAAAATTTTTATCCATTAAAATGAACTCGGTTTCAATTCTCCATCTAAAAGACCTCTCACTGCACTGTAAGGCAGCGTTTCTCAAACTGTAGGGTGTGCCCCTAGGGGGGCGTGATAACTCTGCAAGAGGGGCGCGAGCGTATTGAAAGTCAAAAACAAAAGATTATTTAAAAACATATTAATTTACTGAAAATAAACAAAGTACATTCTGACATAATAAAAAAATACACATTTACACTGAAATAATACTCTTATAAATGTATCAGTACTCTGTACAATGTATTTTATAGTTAGTTTAACTATACAAAGTTAAGAACAAGTTTGATAATTACCAGTGACCCCATAGGCTTGTATTAACACTTATCTTGATAATTTGTACATTTTATAATTAATTCCAAAACTGCCGATTAAAAGTTACGCGATTCGCTCCCCAATGCCAACATTTTCCACGTAGACGCGTGAATATGTTTTTGGAGGGAAAGGGGGGAGGAGGAAATCCTCTGAAATAAATAATTCCTTCGCAAACACTTTCAATGTCCTTTTATTGCATTCCAAAGCCTTCGGAATAATTTTAGGGATAGCATTGCACAGAAAAGATCATTCCTCGGAAAGACGTATATATACGTCCATAAAATTAATGTTTTGGCTGAGCGAGACGTCTATATACGCCGGTGCCACTTAAGAGGTTAAAGTCGTATTGTAGCTTTAGCGTTAAAAAAAATATTGTCGAATTCAATACATTGTCATTGTATGGAAGGGGGGGGGCGATAAAAATTATGATTGAATATTGGGTCGCGAATGTTGAAAGTTTGAGAAGCACTGCTGTAAGGTCTAATTCCTACACCGCAGAGCAGCCAACATGCCTACCTGAAAGATACGCAGCTCTAATCGCCTATCCAACATTACTCTGGCCCAGACTACAACTCTACCACTTCCGTATTATACCTTTCCTTTATATTCGAGGGATGGTACAGGATTCTTGATTCTCAAAATATGGGTACGTCGAGAATCGAGGGTTGGACTGAATTCCGACTTATCAATGAAGATAACTACAGGCCTACTACTTCCATCTCCAAGCATGATGTGGTCTGCAATATGACAGGCGAACTCTCCTGTGACCTAAAGTGAGTGGGGTGTGGATTTTTGGACTCCTAGCATAAAACCCTGCCTCATTAAATCTTCGGCAAGCCTCGAAACTGAGGTGCTAAAAGCAGTGGGGAGCTCAATGAGTGGTTACCTAATGCAACTTGCATTTAAAACTGATATCGTGGCGTGTAATATCTCCTGGTAGCCTTGTAATTTGTTTTCTGGATATTGTTCCAGTCTCTCCTGAAACTGATTCCATAATCTGGAAACTACATTTCAAACTGTCTTACTACCTCCGTTTTGAAATGCCCGATTTCCAATCTTTTAACTGCTCACCATCATTATCCATTTTTGTGTCATTGTTTACAAAAGTTTTAAAAATATGGAAAGTATTCAGAAATACCAGCAAAGCTGAAACCGCTCAAAGCGGTGTTTAAAAGTATCTTTCTTATCAATTTTGTTAATCTTCATCAAGTAATAAACAGAATGAGGCATCGATTTGATTATATGATTTAGAAAATCATTTGTCTTTGTTATGTTTATAACAGCGTTTCTCTGAAAATGGGGGCGTCCCCCCTAGGGGGTGCGAGCATATTGAAAAGTTGAAAACAAAAATTTATTTTAATTACTGAAAGTAAACAAACAAAATCATTCTGAGATAATAAAAATAAAATATACATTTATACTGATAAAATACACTTATAAATATATCAGTACTGTGAAGAATGTATTTTATAATTAATATAACAATATTAAGTTAAGAACAAGTTTACTAATTATCAGTGACCCCACATGGGCTTATCATTTTTTAAATTATACACAAGATTTAACACGATAATTTGTACGGGTTATAATTCATCCCTTAACTACCGATTAAAAGTTAAGCGACTCCCTCCCAATGCCACTGTTTTCCTCGTAAGCCCGCGGGAAGAAAAGGAATAAGAAAAATCCTCTGAAATGAGTAAAATCTTCGAAAACACTGTCTAGGTCTTATTATTGCATTCAATAACCTTTAAAAATAATGCAGTAATTTTTGAAAAATCCGCGAAAAAGTTTTTGTTTCTTACCTTTTGCACATCTGTGTATATATCCCCTACATTACATTTGACGAGGGTAAAATTTCACTGCATAGGTCCTAACCATAACTTAAGTAAAAAATTTAAAAAATGGGGACATTTTTTTTTATTTATGAAATATTAACACCCGTAAGATGTTTGTGTTTTATCGACTCCCGTATGCGGCTGTGCCCTCAACCCGTTTCACTGGTATCGACCAAAGTCCATTCACTCAAGCCATTGCTCCATAGAATCCGCCACTCCATCTTAAAGAGGTCATCGCAGGTCCTCTCCTTTGGTCCTTGGGGTGCAGTTGTCCCCGCAAACTCTATGGCGTGTATTCGAAGAAGAATAAAAGATGATCCAGAAGATGTTCCAGAAGATCGATCAAAGGTTCTCTCCAGCTTGCAAGCCGACCCCCTTTAAACCCCCTGTGTGGGCCTCTTTCCCGCCCCCAATAATCTCTGATTGGCTAGCGTAAGGGATCTGCACAAGGAGGGCCGTGTGCAAATCCGCTACGTTCTCCAATCATAGATTATTCATTATCAGCATGAGGAGACCTCGTCTTCGACCCAACTCCATTGGTTTTTTGAGACTAGGCAGGTGCGTCTGAAATCAACTCCATCGCTGCATGACGTTTTCCATATGGAGGGTCTATAAATCGACCTGTCTTTTTGACACTGAAGACACCCTTTCAGGGTATGTATTTATCACGACAGGCTGGCATTCCTTTTCATTCAAATAGTTCGGGTTCCACATGTAGGAAGGGGACCAAACAATGAATATTTTTCACAGGTGTGTCCTTTCTCTTGATCGTGGAAAGGGAGTTGGAGGGCTTTCAACATAGCTGCCTTTGGAATCGGTGAGACACCTGTTTTCCCCCAGGCATGAGGGAAGAATACACAGTCTCTTTTGGAAGATTACAATGCCCCATATGGACATTCTGCTGACCCTGTACATTAAATTTGACAAAAAGCGTCGGGAAGTCGTCTAACTAACCGACGCTACAGTATCAACATATTCATAAAAAAAATTACATTACAGAAAAAATTCCGAATTACAGAAAGATTATTAAATTACCCGTAATTAAAATAATTTTCTCAAATGTCCTCGACAAAATTGTCGAGTATCGGATTTAAAAAAGAATTTGCCAAAAATATCTGAGTCAAAATATGAATAACGGCAATGTATAGAACTTCGCCACAAAGAGAAGGGATATTTTTTATTATCTAAAAAAAATTCCAAAAGTACTTTTTTATTTCGATATAGCTATAAAAAGTACAAAAATTATTTTTTTAAAAATGTCATGTGAGGAGGGGGAGGCTGAATGCGATTAAATACATGCAAATTATGTTATAACTATTTTTTTTATTTTATCTGCTTTGAGTCTAATTGCTATAAAAATCTAGAATAATATGAAGTTAAATTGAATTTATTTCGTACATTTAAATGTATTGCAGAAGTTTTAATATGTTTTGACAGAAAACTAAATTAAAAAAGAAATTTAACTAAAATCATTCGTTATTATAGTGTTTTCAATCCACAATTAAAAGTTATACATATTTTTTTTAATGTAATCATATTATGAGTTTGAAACTTAATTCAAACAATCAGGAAATTCAGAACATCGAACTAGAGGAACGTGACAAAGGAACTATTGGTAGGTTATTTAGCATAAAGCTATTTTATTCTAAATATTTAATTAATATGAGCTTGCAATAACTTAACGTAAAATCAAGCTTATAATGCGTACTTTTAACACACAAAAAAACAAGAATTACATCTATAGATGCGTCTTATACGCTGGGTATAAAAATAATAGCTTTAAAAATAAAAAAGCATACGAAATGAGATGAATGTAAGAAAATTAGACTTTTACATATACCGAAATAGTGGTTATTTAAAAGAAATGACATTCCTTAGGGAAAATGGCTCAGGTCTACGAGTATACTATGTTTTCAAAAGCTTGGGATAATACCTCGAATAAATGAGTTCAAAAGCATTGAGACGGATCTATTCGCGTCTTTCCACTAATCCTCTTGGGAATTCTTTTGAACCAGAATTTTCAACCAATCTTCTCCTAAAAGAAGAAAACGTGATATGCAAATTAAGTTTAATATATATATTCCTTCTTCGCTTATTTGGGAGTTAGTGAATTGTGAATAGATTAGAAGTGAAGTTAATTGTCAGTGAAGTGTATACGTAAGCGAAAAGTAGGAAAGCCAGAAGTTGAAATAACAAGAAAGTGATACAATTAGCTAACCAGAAGTGTTAATGTCAACTTAAATTGAATAGAAGCCTGCATGAGTTCAGGTACTGTGACCTTACATTTTGATGTTTGGACTGTTAAACTAATAGTGCGGTCATTAAATACGTAAGCTCTGTGTAAAGTAATATTAAAAGAAGAGCGGTAGTATGAACATATTCTCCCCAAACGCGAATCTCGTCTCTCTCTCTCTCTTGCTCTATTACTGAATTGAATTATCTTATTTATAGTGTTATTTGCGTTTGGGTTGTTTATAGTGATAAATAAAATAATTGGAATCCATCATGTCGTATGATCCTTTAGTTCCTTCCACACCTTTAGCTGGGTCACAGGGTAGAAAGGATTTAAATACGTTTCAACATGAGAGCATTGCACTCGTACACTTCAGGGGTGTACGTGAAAAAGGGGGTACGCGTTATACGGCGAATATATCTAAAATTATAAAATGCAGCTTGAAAGTATAGGTGTTCGTTATGCGGGGGATTTTGGTAAATATGATAATACTATATTATTTCTTCAAATTCATCAGTACAAACAATTTAAAAATAATGTTCAAATTAAAAACGTTAAAATCTTACATGTTTTAACTAAAAGACAGTTTTATTGCATTGTTTTGTTTGCTAAATAATTCATATTTCTAGAGAATAAGAAATATTTTTATCAGTATGAAGTATTGTCTATAAATATTTCAAATATTTATTGTTAAATTGAATTGTATCCTTCTATATACATTATTTACATTTTTGCAACAATAACGTCATTTTAAAAAAAAACTGCCTTACCTTTCAATAATAAATTCCGCAACCTTAACCAATTTTTGCAATTCTTTACAATATTCTACCCTATACCTTCAATTTAAGTCAAAACTCACGATCAAATATCCAAAATGCATGAGCAAATGCAAAAATACATTCTAAAATCTACAAAAAAAATTTCTTTTACTGTTACTAGCACAAGTCACATCGTTTATTTGCGTAACTTTTCAGAGTGGCTGTGTGGCAATGGCAGAGAAGATTCAGCAGCTGTGTCCCCTATTGGATGCCTTCGGATCTGCTCGCACAAGCTATAATCAAAACGCTAGCCGTTTGCTCAAAACTGTAGCCGTAACCTTTACTAAAACTGGAAAAATAACAGGAGGCAAGTATTGATATTTCTCCACCTTAAGACTTGTAATATTATTATTATTTATTTGGGTACTGGTACATGTGCGTAAAATCCTATTTATGAATTCCGCCAAACCAGAAAAATATCGCCAAGGTATGTGATATCCCATCAGTGAGAGAAAACTTGATGTTTTAGACGAGTTAGTCACAAATAATATATGGGATAAATAAAAATATTATTTAGAATTGATTCGTCCTTTTTAAATGATTAAAAATAGCAGAAGAAAAATATCTTCGACCGTTAAGCTTTTTATTGACGTTATCAGCCATAATACCGACAACTTTTTTTGTTGCCAGATCAGAAAAACTAAATTAAAAAACAAAGATAATATATAAATAGAGCTGCATTATTATTATTTATTTGTAGTACTGGTACATGTGCGTAAAATCTCGTTGATGAATTTCGCCCAAACCAGAAAAATATCGCCAAGATATGTGATATCCCATCAATGAGAGATAACTTGATGTAAAACACGGTATATAGTGGATTAACATTGAAGAGGACTTAAATTGTATATATATTGAAGAGGACTTGACGGAATATATTACTTATATATTAAGTAGAATTAGTGTTTTGAAGCAGGCGAAACGATTGGTTAAGTTTGGCTGGAATAACGCCAACTTTCAAATCGATGGGTTTTAACTCATCTACCCCAAAGCGGGATTTTTTTTTTTTAAATTTAATGGTACTTGTGCGTATTATCGCAACCTATTGGCGACACTATATGAAGCGAAGCACCCGGTTGCCAATTCAACGCGTACGAAATATAAGAAATCAAGGTTGCCAACTTGGCGAGTTATTAATAGAGTTGGTGATTGTTGCGATAATACGTAAGTACCACTTAAATAAGTATCTCAGTACCTATAACGAATTATTTCTTCAGTTTTCTTGAAACAATCTATTTATGTATGCATTTAGAGATATTTTACAATTTTAAGATTCTGGGTGTCACCATTTCATACACTTTAAAAATCTTTTTTTTTTCATCATTATTCCCCAGATTTTGTACAAACCCCACTTTAGTGACTCTTTCACTTATATTTATTACTTCATTTTGTATAACTTTACATATAATGGTTTATAGATACTAACTCTTTGAGAGATGTAGTGTTCTTTTTCGAAGTTTAACAAATTTATAATAATAGAATATAGCTCCTAGCCTAGCTTTTCGATATAAAATTTCTCTCTGAATTGTGCGTGGGGGAGGTAACAGATCTATTTTAAAAAATATCACAAAAATCAGAATTTAAATTGCTTGAAGATGTTACAATCATTTGAATAATATTTACCCCAGAGAGCAGTACGCTAACACACGATTTAAATTTAGACATAAATTTAGAAACATGTTTAGCGTACTATTAAAACAGTAAATACTATTAAAGAAGATTTTCGTAATAGCCTTTTTTTTCTTCTTTTGTAGGTACTATTACAGCTACACTTTTGGATAGGACAAGAATCAGTTCAATACCTCAGTAAGTAAAGAAGAAAACCAGCGATATTATCCCTAAATAATAGTTATCAATGAGTATTAAGTAGTTTTTTAATAAGAATTTTATAGTGGATGCACTGGTTCTGCATATTTTCTAGATAATTTACAACAAAAAAAATCAATTATGAATTTTTGCTTAAGTGCTTCTATCAGTAAACGAAGAATGCTTGGGTAAAGAGGAGAAAAAAAGGTATAAATATTAAAATAAACAATTCTTATAGACTAAATTCATATGACGTCATATTCACATGATAATTACATTCTCGTGTTTCTAGACAATCATTTCATACATTCATAGTGCCCTGATAAAGGTAATCACGTGTTCTTAGCCGTTAAGTTAATGCGCTTTGTTGTTGATAAATTTGCTTTTTTAGGAAGTGTTCTTTTAAAAAATACATTGGTTAACAATAGCAACTCAGCTGGAAAAAAATATACTTGATTTTAAGTTTCCCGTAAAGTATATACATAGTTTTTAAAACTTTTACTTATCTTAATACTTGAACATGTTTGCATAATTATCAATTTTGAAATTTTATCGAATTTTTACAAGTAGAAAAATCTAATGTCTGTTTGTTTTGAATTTATTCAAGAACACGTAATTGTATTTATCATGTAATCGACATAGTCACATGATAACTGCCATCGTGTGCTTCCAGCGAATCAGTTCATGCACTTCGATAGAACCAGCTTTTGCTTATTGCAGAAGAATACAAATTTATCAACAATAATAATACACATAAGTAAACAAAATGAACTTGATTTAAAAATACAAGTATAGTATAAGAATTTATTTTTCTAATTTTGAAAACTCTTTGAAGAATCTTAATACTTGAACATCTGCAACCAACTATTAAATTCGAAATTTTATCTAGATTTTACAAGTAGAACAAGTCTAATGTTGCTTTGAATTCAATGAAGAACACGTGATTGCATTTATCACGTGACCGACATGAATCAGAAAAAAATAAAAATAATAATAAACGCTGTTTTGATCTGTTTTTAATTTCTCTGGCTCTTGAAAGCATTTTTAAGTATAATTTTTAATGATATAAAAACCCGCAGACGATTCCCAAAATTTGAAAACGGAAAGAGAAGAAAAATTCAACAGGCAGAAATCTTTATTATTTCAGGTGCCTTTTATAGCTCTCAAATAAACACAATAGTCAAAATAAATTTGTAGAGTTTCATTGAATTAATATACTACATATATTTATAGGAAATAAAATCATTTTACGAGTGGAATTCAAAGCTGGTAAGGAATGCAGATTTAAAAAAAATCATAAATGTATAACCAAGTATGGCGGCTGATCAAATTCGGAAACGTAATTTTGAAAAAAGTGTATAAACGGATTTTTTTAATATTTAATGTTGAATTAGAATATAAATATAAAAAATTTTTAAGAATGTTATTATTAGAAAAAGTAACTTAAATGCAATTTTCTGGGAAAAAATTGAAAAAAGCATAATATATTTTTACAACAATCTTCTTTTGGAAAATGTTTCTATAAAAATAATATTTTGCCTATGTATAGCTAAGACTTCAGTACAAAGACTAGGCTATAGAATTTTTGAAATACATAATTTAGAAGTAGATTTATTCATATTTTAATATATCACAGAAAAGTACAAATTTTATCAAAAAACACCCGTTTTTACTTCAGTTAATCGTTACTCTGAAAATAATGTGAAATTTTCAAAACTCCTAGTTCAGCCCGTGTTTAGAGAACCTATAGCTATACAAAGATAAAATCTTATTATTATAGAAGCATTTTTTACAAAAGGAAAATGTTTTGAAAATATATAATTCTTTCCTCAATTTTTGACAAAAAAGAAACTACATTTTTACTTGTAGTAATATTCTTAAAACAGTTTTAAATCTATATTCGAATTCAACTGACCCTAAATATTAAAATTATTCATTTTTACGTTTTTACAAAATCACGGTTCCGAACGTAATCAGTTAATAATTCATTAAAAAATAAAATAGAGTAATAAATTTTATTTGATAAATCTGGCGTTGAAAACTAATTTGCCATCTATTATTTTTTATAGAACAGTAAACATCGAGCCACTTTTTTTAATACTTTCATTCTGGAGTATAATATTTAATGCTTATATCTTTTACAAACTTTATTTTAAGAATAAACTCCTTATTAAAAATCGTGTGATTTAACTTACTTATAATACATTTTTAAATTTCAGTCTTGGAAAAAAAAAATACAAGGATCTTCTTGTATTTTCCAGCGAAAAGAAAGATGCTTTGTCGAAATTGACACCCAAAATAAATTATCTGTCGTCTAGAAATTTGATGAACCATGAAAAATGGCGTCAAAAAACTAGATACCATCAAAAACATCAGAGATTCCCATTTGTTAAAAAAATAATTTTTTATATTCCCTGCAGAACTTTCTTCTAAATTGAAAACAGTCAGGACTGTCAATTAATTATCCTGTCTTTATACAAGGGATAAGATTCCTCACCTTTTGAAATATGGTTGACAAAAATATGTGTCAGGAAAAACTGATAGTCCTTTTTTTCTCCCTTCCTTTAACGGCACTGAGACTGCGAATAAAGTTTTGAATTTCACGTAGTTTCCAATACTTTATTCAGCGTTATTTTGAAATAATTTATAAATTGATTTGTTAATATAAACCTTTCAACGATTCAATGACACCCGGATTAATTAACCCGTTTAGGACCGTGTGATATTTCCTATTAAGCCTAACTCCATTTAATAAATTTATCTGAAATCAGTGATAGCCTAATGGTTAGACCTTCAGACTCCAGACCGGAAGGCCTGGATTCGATGCCCGATGCCACCAAATACCCTTCGAGTGCACACGGAGTACGTGCTCATTAAATCAGTGGGTCTGAAAGTCTTGTGGGCGGTCACAGCAAATACCACGGGTGCAGGGTGTTAGAGAATATTTTCCTCCCTTCCAGTTCCATTCCTAAATTATGGAGATAGACGGTGTCGCCATCTATCGTTTAGAAGTCTAACCTGTCTCAGGCTCTAAGAACTTTCATTCCTTCCCTTCGGGAAAGACACGACAACAACAACATTTAAAATCATGATTATAATAAAATGCGCCGCAATTTTTAGCTTATAACAATGGTCTTCAAACTTGTTCAACTCACAGAATCCCTAGAACTTGAAGGCGCACCCCTAGAACTAGAAAATATTTTCGAGGAACCCCTAGAACTGGAAAATAATCGAGTGTAACTTATTGGAGGAAATAAATTGTGTATATAATTGTACAAGAATTTGACTTCAAATTTATAGAAACACATTCTTTCATTCTTCCTACTTTATTTATTATCTTTTTTTCGCAATGTAGCATGATGCATAAAATTATCAGAAAATTTAAGTTATAATCGAGTGTAACTTATTGGAGGAAATAAATTGTGTATATAATTGTACAAGAATTTGACTTCAAAATTTATAGAAACACATTCTTTTATTCTTCCTACTTTATTTATTATCTTTTTTCCGCAATGTAGCATGATGCATAAAATTATCAGAAAATTTAAGTTATAATCGAGTGTAACTTATTGGAGGAAATAAATTGTGTATATAATTGTACAAGAATTCGACTTCAAAATTTATGGAAACACATTCTTTTATTTTCTTCCTACTTTATTATTATCTTTTTTCCGTAATGTAGCATGATGCATAAAATTATCAGAAAATTTAAGTTATAATCGAGTGTAACTTATTGGAGGAAATAAATTGTGTATATAATTGTACAAGAATTTGACTTCAAAATTTATAGAAACACATTCTTTTATTCTTCCTATTTATTTATTATCTTTTTTCCGCAATGTAGCATGATGCATAAATTATCAGAAAATTTAAGTTATAATCGAGTGTAACTTATTGGAGGAAATAATTGTGTATATAATTGTACAAGAATTTGACTTCAAAATTTATAGAAACACATTCTTTTATTCTTCCTACTTTATTTATTATCTTTTTTCCGCAATGTAGCATGATGCATAAAATTATCAGAAAATTTAAGTTATAATCGAGTGTAACTTATTGGAGGAAATAAATTGTGTATATAATTGTACAAGAATTTGACTTCAAAATTTTATAGAAACACATTCTTTTTATTCTTCCTACTTTATTTATTATCTTTTTTCCTCAATGTAGCATGGTGCATAAAAATTATCAGAAAATTTAAGTTATAATCGAGTGTAACTTATTGGAGGAAATAAATTGTGTATATAATTGTACAAGAATTTGACTTCAAAATTTATAGAAACACATTCTTTTATTCTTCCTACTTTATTTATTATCTTTTTTCCGCAATGTAGCATGATGCATAAAATTATCAGAAAATTTAAGTTATAATCGAGTGTAACTTATTGGAGGAAATAAATTGTGTATATAATTGTACAAGAATTTGACTTCAAAATTTATAGAAACACATTCTTTTATTCTTCCTACTTTATTTATTATCTTTTTTCCTCAATGTAGCATGGTGCATAAAATTATCAGAAAATTTAAGTTATAATCGAGCTAAAGAATGCATATTTGTGCATATATATACAGGGGGAAGTACAAATGATGTACCTGATTTTAAAAAACCATATTATTGTAATTACTGCACATTTTACAGTAAAGGATTCATGAAAGTAAAGAGAAGTATACCAAGATTTTTTTTTCTGGTATTCATGTTCGATGTGCGATCAGATACAATAATGGTAACAAATCTAATTCTTCATAAGCTTAACAGCCTTTTGCAGGTCAAGCTGGATCGCTGATCCTTCTGCGGTTGAC